>CAUYRT010064994.1:0-186629 GCA_963574885.1 Lepilemur ruficaudatus | reverse complement strand
TGCCTGTAGTCCCAGCTACTCGGGAGGCTGAGGCAGAAGGATTGCTTGAGCCCAGGAGTTTGAGGTTGCTGTGAGCTAGGCTGATGCCACGGCACTCTAGCCCGGGCAACAGAGTGAGATTCTGTCTCAAAAAAAAAAAAAAAGAATCCAATGCCTGATGATCTGAGGTGGAGCTGAGGCAGTGATGCTAGCACTGGGGAGTGGCTGCAAATACAGATTATCATTAGCAGAGAGGTTTGACTGCACAATAAATGTAATGTGCTTGAATCATCCCAAACCCATCCCCCGTGCCTGGTCCATGGAAAAATTGTATTCCATGAAACTGGTCCCTGGTGCCAAAAAGGTTGGGGACTGCTGGGCTAAGGGAGTTAACAACACAGATCTGGTGGTCAGAAGTTTGAGTCCTGGGGTGTGAGTTTGAGTCCTGGCTTTGCCACTTACTAGCTGTGTAACCTTGAGCAGGTTACTTAACTGCTCTCTGTTTCCTCATCTGTAAAGTGAGAATAATAAAGCCTACCTCACGGGGGACTGTGAGGATGAAATGAGAGACCAAGGAAAGAAACCCCTGAGACCTAACCCCACGACCTGTCCCTGGAAAAGAGCGTAATAACAGTTGGCAACTCTATAGCTGAAGGTGAGAATGTTCCAACCCTGGGCAATGACAATGTCCTCAGAAGCATCCTAAGGAGGAAGCAAGCCCCGCTCTCGGATAACATTAGCTGAATGCTTAGAGCAGTGCAATAAACAGGCTACGAATTAGATGTGCATTACTAGGCCAAGTGCCACTGCCATGATTATGGGCCCGGTGAGACTGTCCCAGAACCTTCTTCAGATGTTTATACCTTTCAAGGGGTCACAGGCAGGAATGGATTGAGGGGGGAGGTTTTCCTCTGCAGCTGAAACCTCTTATTTAATTTATGCCAAACACCAAACACAGAGGACAGAATTTGAATTGTTGAAGGGGGTTGGGGACATCAGGCTATTTCCAACTACACTTCCTGGTGCTCACATCAGGGTTGGGGGGCACTACGAATCCAGCCTTGATTTTGAAGATTGGCTTTTAGGGGTCACCCCCACTAAATTATACTGGTCAATTCCCCAAGAGGTGGAGTATAGACAGCGTACCAGATTGTAGCCAGGAGCCATGCCTTAGCATCAGAGGTTCCAGTTCTGCTACTGATAAATCAGATAGCCTTGAGCAATTCGTTTTAACCACCTTTCTTGAGCACTTATAAGTCCAGCTCCGGGCTAGGCACTGGGAAATACAAACCAAAGTACACATTCCTCATTGTTGAGAGCAGGGCCTTCATGCACAGTTGTGCAGGTTGGAAACTGCCCAAGGCCATTCACCCAAGAGTGAGAGTAGGGGCTGAAGTCTAGGCTACGCACTGGTCACATAGGACAGGCCCCCATCCTCCTTCTACTAATTTGCACAAAGATGCTACATAAGCTAGTGGTAACGTTCTTAAGGAGGTCATGTCTGGCTATTCACACAGAAATAGAAATAAAAACTGCATTTCCTCATAACATGAAAACAAATAATTCTATTTTCTCATGTGGAGAGGGGTTGAGAAAAACAAATGGGAGAATAGAGATGAAAACACTTTTTGACAACATATGAAAGAGAATACAGGTCTAATGCTAGCACAGGGTAATCACCTCCTATGGCAAGCTTGCTGTGTGACTTTGGGGAAGTCACTTTACTTCTCTGGGCTTCCTTTTCTTCATGTATAAAATGAATGAGAGGGACGAGAACAGTGGATATAAAATTTTAGTGTATGTAAGAATCACTTGAGGATCCCCTTTCCTGTAGTCCAGAGAGCCTAATTGAGTAGGATTAAGAATCTGTATTTTAAGCCAATATCCCAGATAATTCTGAAGCCCGTGGTCAGCAAATCCAGTGGATAAACATTGGCCCCTTCCAGATCCAGCCTTCTGTGAGCCTGTCTTCCACCGTACTATAGCAGACGGAAGTCTTGCTGAGTGTGAGGTAGCTAACAGGAAAAATAGGGCATAACGTCATGGTCCCTAACCTGAATGTAATGACCTTACAGAGGGTCTTGGCAGCAGGGCCTTTGTGTTCCTGTCTCCAGGCTGAACTGGCTGGCCGCGGACACTCACCAATTACACACTCAAGCTCCTGGGAATGTGGTCACTTTGCCTGAACTGACACCACTCATTATCCCAACTGAAAATCAGGGCCAATTGGTCCTAACGGGTGCCCCCTTGGTCTTTCTGAAAGTAAAAGTCAATAAATGTCAAAACAAGCCTCTGGCCACCGTGGAAATTCTCAGTCATCAATAGGTACAAACATCATCGGTCATGATTTGCTGATTGTGCATTAGCCTACTTGGTTAGTGAAACCTCCTCCCTTCACTTGCTCCTCAAATATCTACTAAGCCCCCATGTTCCATTGCGCACTGTGCAAGGGTCTGGGAGGCGGAAATGAATAATGGGACAGGGTATTGCTAAGCACATCCAAACATACCCACCAATGTATAAACTACCGCCTGAAAACCAGGCGGTTTTTCATGCTGGAAAGCTATTTCAGCGTAGTAGCTTCCGACTGTGCCAACTGACATCTTAGACAATGGCCTGCAGCGACCCAGGAAAAACAAGCCCACTAAGGTAACTGGAAACATCCAAAGGGAAAAAAAAAGTCAATAACTTAACAAAAATGCAACATAGTTCCCCTGTCTTTGCCAGCATTGTGTTTCCCAGACTAAAGTGAGAGCGTTTTGTCGCTGCTCACGTACATTTCCCTCTTCTATTCCAACAGAAGTTTCACCCTCACCGTGCAGGTTTGTCTGAAAGCCCAGTGTGGTCAACAGTGGTTGGAACAGGAACCACAGAGACTGGATCACTTGGTCTGTGACTATCAGATCTCAACCACAATGTCAGTCCAAGCCTAGGCAGGATTTCTGTGCCCTAGATTTCTAATTGCAAGTTGAGAATCCCTAATCTGAAAATGCAAAATCCGAAAGGCGCCAAAATCTGAAACATTTTTTAGCACCGACGAGATGCTACAAGTGGAAAATTCCAGATCTGACCTCACCTGACAGGTTGAAGTCAAAATGCAAACGCATTATGCACCGTTTATTCAGCATCGCCAAGGGGAAACAAGACCCTCCCAGCTCCCTGCAGCTGTTATGTATCTGTCCTGAGCACACCCACAGAGGGTAATAAAATGGCACTTGCGCAGGCCAAGCCGGCCAATGGCCGACTCCCGACGATGCAGAGAGATGTCTAAGACAAAAACCATTGCTGAAGAGGTAGCTGATTCTAGAGGGAACATTTTTTACAAACCATCCAGCAGCATGCCTCCTCATCCCTAGAGGGCCCACTTCCTGGTCCCTCAGCTGCTTCTGACATTTCTTCTCATCTAAAAAAATAAAATACTGTGTATAGTAACCTTTTAATCAAAATGCAGCATTGTAGGAGACTGAAAGCCTGCTGTTGTCTGTTCTTGCTGCTGCTTCACAGCTGACACAGGTATTCTGGTGATGCACTGTGCGGCTTAGTTATCCTGAACGTATTGTTTTTTCACCGTATTAATGGTATGCCATATTTTTTGCTGTTAAGTACTTATGTGTATATCAGTGTAAGAAATGATTGCTTGTGGTTAGCATGTAAAGTCAGAGTCAGGAATGATGGTGATGCCACCAACCACAGATCAGATTGTCCACATGGGTGGAGGAAGTAGTGACATCTTTGCTTTCTAATGGTTCAGTGTACACAGACTTTGTTCCATGCACAAAATTATTTAGAATATTGTATGAAATTACCTTTAGGATATATGTTTAAGGTGCCTATAATCCTGGCACTCTGGGAGGCTGAGGCAGGAGGATCGCTTGAGATCAGGAGTTTGAGACCACCCTGACTAAAAGCGAGAACCCTCATTTCTACTAAAAATAGAAAAAATAGCCAGATGACTAAAAATATTAATAGAAAAAATAGCTGGCTGTGGTGGCACATGCCTATACTCCCAGCTACTCGGGAGGCTGAGGCAGGAAGATGGCTTGAGCCTAGGAGTTGAGGTTGCTGTGAGCTAGGCTGATGCCATGGCACTCTAGCCTGGGCAACAGAGTGAAACTCTGTTTCAAAAAAAAAAAAAACAATTAATTTCGTGTTTAGACTTGGGTTCTATGCCCAAAATATCTCATTATGTATATGCAAATATTCCAAAATCTGAAAACATCTGAAATCCAAAATACTTCTGGCTCCAAGAAGATATTCCTCCTGTATTTGTAAAACAACCCTTTAGTTCTCCAACTCCTCTTCCGCTGGTGAGAGGGACAGTGGAATGAAGGGCATTCTCCTCCTATTCCACGCTGGGATGGGCATGGGAGGAAGTGACTTAGAGCTAATACTTAGTCAACACCGACTGCATGCCAAGGCCTTCCTTTTTGTTCTTCACAATAGCTTTGTAAAGTAGGGATTCTTGTCCTCGTTTCACAAATAAAGACATTGCAGCCTTGGCAGATTTGTCCAATTTGCCCAAATTTACACACTCAATGATAAAAGAGCCATTGCTTTAACAGCTAACATTGCCAAGTCCTTCCCATGAGTTAGGCCTGTGCTAAGCAGTTTTACAGACATTATTGCATTTATTTTTTTGAACAACCCTGTAAAGCAAATAATACTGTTATCCCTACTCTACAGTTGAGAAAACTGAGGTTTTAGAGAAGTAATTAACTTATCCTGGACCACAGAGCCAATAAGTTTGGAGGAGGGAGTTGAGCTTTAGTCACGGAAATACAACTCAGGCACTCTATTTGGACTCTTTTGGCAAGATGGGCCAAAAAAACAAACAAAACAAACAAACAAACAAACCAAAAAACACCTCTTTGTCCTTGCTTAGTGGGGGAATAAATTTATTTGCATAAAAAAGTAGAGAGAAAAAGTGAGTCTCCACTAAGTATAAGGCTATACTGAAGAAAATAAAAGATGTTGAACTTGGTCTTCACCCAAATTGTCTAGTAAGGAAAATAGAAATTAGACAAGTAGATAGCTCTAACAGCTGTGATATAATTGCTCATATATCAACAAGCAAATCCTGAAGGAGATCTGAAGAAGGAATGCTGATATCCAATGGAAGAAACTAAAAAGTGTCACTAAAAGGGGATATTCTCATTGACATTTACTACTATTTTCTTGTTTTAAAGTGAGCAGAGAGCATGCCTCCCAGCGCCCATCTGCCATGGTGTTGTAGCTCTGAGCTCAGGTTGGCCCTGATCCAACCCCTAGGTCTAGCTTTCGGCTACAAACCAGGGAGAACCCCTCCTCGTCACCTTGGTTTAAGGATGACCACATGATCTAAGTTGGACTAACCCAAGTGAAGGCCAGGACTTCTGCTTGATGATTTTGAGCTGAGAAGACTTTTCTCCTTTCTTTCCTGGGTGACACATATCCATGAGGCCTGGAACCACTGCCACATTTTTGCTACCAGGGAAGCCAGCCTAAAGGCAAAGCCAAAACAATGAGAGCAGCTTGGGCAAAAGAGCTCCAGAGAACTGGAGCTGGAATCCAGGCCTGAAGCCTACAACACTTTGGGACATTTTCAAGAATGAGCCAATGAATTTCTTCACTGCTTTAGCCATTTGGAGTTGAGTTTTCTATTATTTGTCACCCAAAGCATCCCAACTGATCCAAAGACTATTTTTGAAAATGTGTGAGGACACCCATAAAATGTTTTACTCTTGATATAATCAGGATCAAGTATCAGTTGTGGTCTTCTGGTTTCAAGAGACAGAAAAACTAACCCAACAAACTTAAGCAAAAATGTAATTTATCAGCTCAAGAACATAGAAAGGGAATAAACTGGGCTCAGGCATACCTGAATACAGGAATCAGACAAAATCACCAGAACGCAGTTTCTTTCCATGTCTCTGCTCACTTCTTCTCCTTCACATGTGGGCCTTCTTCTCAGACATGATCTCATTTCTCAGTTGCTGTTACGACCTCTCACGTACAAGATGAAGGGGAAAGAGCAGCTTCATCTTCACATTAACCAAGAAAACCCCAGGGGTTTTCTGACAGGGCCTTGGCTCGAGCCCTGTTCCCACTGCTAACCACTGTGGCCAGGAGAATGGGCTTCCCCAGGTGACTTGGACCTCACTCCCGTGATTCACCACTGAGACCAACATAGAGGTCAGCTTCATGCAAGGCACATGTCTGAAAGTGGGGGCAGGTGTTCTCCCAAAACTAAATCAAGCAACATAGAAACAGGCAACAAAACAACAGATGTACCCTACAGCTCTCTTGAAAATGCTTCTCAGTCAACATTCCTAACATAATATGGATTTGCAACAGGTGGGTTAAACAGAAAATTGTGTTTATCATGGTTAAGAATTCCTTTCCTGGGTTTGTCGCCTAAATCCAGCAATAGTTTCTGTGAGGTTTTGTTCTTGCGTGAGGGCATTCATTCTTTCAAATAATATTTTCTGAGCAATAATGAAGATAATGAAATCAGTTATCACACTTATAAACACGCACGTAATATGTTATCTCATTCAATCCTTACCACTGCCTCGTGAGTTCTCAAGCAGGGCTGACTTTGCTCCCCACAGGGAATTTGGCAATGTCTGGAGATAGTTTGGTTGTGACAACTCGGGGGTGCTGCTGGCATCTAGTGGGTAGAGGCCTCGAATGCTGCTAAACACCCTCAATGCACAGGACAGCCCCCCACTGCAAAGAATAATCCAGCCAAAACACCAGTACCACAGAGGTTGAGAAACCCTACACAAGCTCATGATGCCATCCTCATTTTTACGGACAAAGAAATATGAAGCAACTTGTCCCGGCTTATGAAAGGTAGGAAGTAGTGAGGTTGGGATTTTAATCCAAAGCCCTTGCTGTCTCATCACCAGCACTGTATGTCACCCAAGGATGGAACTCACATCCATGAACTTTAGTGCCAAGCCCAGTGCCTGTCAGTGGGCTTTTTGTCCACAAATTACTATTTGCTATTTGTCTATTCTAGGAGTCATCAAAGTTTTGCTGTAGTGTCAGAGAGTAAATATTTTAGATCTTGCAGGTCATATATTATCAAGAATACTTAACTCTGTTGTAACACAAACATAGCCATAGAAAGTATGCAAATGAATGAACTTGGCTGTGTACCAATAAAACTTTATTTATAAAAGCATGTGGTGGGCCAGATTTAGCCAATGGGCCATAGTTTGCTGACCTCCGTCTGTTAGAATAACCATCCTTCCATTACTGAGTCTCCATTTTTAGATTGCTGCCTAACAAGCTCCAAAATACAATTATATTTCCCAGCCGCCCCTGCAGCCCAATATGGACATGTGACTAAATTCTATCCAATGAGAAGCAGGTGAAGGCATTATTTGGGATTCCTTGAATGGCCATTTAAAAGGAGCTGATTCATTTGGGAAGAACCCCTTTCCTACCTTCTGTTTTTCCTCCTTCTCCCAACCTATGAAGGGCTCCAGCAGCCATCTTGGGCCATGAGGTGACTTTGAGGAAAGAAGCCACAGGATAGAAAGGAAGAGCAGAAAGATAGGAGCCTGAGTCCCTGAGGACACCAAGGAGCTGCTATACAAGAGAAAGATAAACTTCTGTCTTATTTAAGCCACTGCATATGTTTGTGTAACCATATGCAGTAGAACCTAATCCCAACTATAGACCAGCATGTGGAATCACTCAACAAATATTTGACTAGTGAAAGGAATGCCCAAAGTGTAAGGGAGCACTGAAGAGGAAATGAATCCTGCTGAGGTGGGTGGGGTGTCATAGAAACAAACAAACACCAGGGCTTCCTCAGGCTCTCGGTGGTTAAGCACCCAGGCTGACTCACGTCTCTGGCCAGCTCCCTCTGTCCCCTTTCTTCCTCCCAACAGGGGCCTTTCCTTTTATAGTGACAACCACCAGCTACTCTGTCTTTGCGCCCATCCTTCCTCACCAAGTTTGTCTGTTATAGAGAATGTAGTTTCCTAGAAGCGAGTGCTCTGTTCCTTGTCATTTGAAAGGGGTTTTACTTTCTGGACACCAAGGGAGGCTGCCAGGGGAGTCCCCCAAATAACAAAAAGAGCAGAGTCTCACAGACTGGGGACACGTAACAGGTCCTTATTGTCACGGTCACAGATGTGTTTGCCTTTTGTTGTCAGCACGCAGACGACAGAGAGGGAAAAAGCCTGGCTCTGGCGTTAGACGACCCTGAATTTGAACAGTGGCTCAGTCACTGAGCAGTGTGGCGTTGGCCAAGTCATGTAATTTCCTTGAGAAGCAGTTTCCGAAACTTTAAAATAAGTCAATAATAAGTTTCTCCTAGCAATGTTATGAGAATTAAATAGTGAAAGGGTGCCTGGCACAGTGGGGGTCAGGGCTCAAATTATAGTTCTGGAAACTTCTCTCTGCCTGCTATCCCAGTGATCAGGATGATAACTTGGGATTTGGGTGGCTCCCCTGCCCTGGCTCTGGAAGGGCAAAATCTTCCAGCCTTCAAACTCAACACTTCCTTCCTTTCCTCTTTTCTTGGCTTGTCCCACACAATTGCACTTCCTTATAATTCCCCCACCCTACTTTAAAGCACAAGCAGAACAATCCTTAGAACCAGTAAAAATCCTTTCTTTTCCCCCTGACATTATTTCAAACAGCCAGCCTCACCAGAGCCCTGCATGAACATCCAGTGCCACAAGGACATTCTCAATGTCACACCTGCTGGCCGTGCGTTTTCACTTTCCGATGAATGAGGCCTTGACACAGTCATCTCCGAGAGTACAAGTGGTCACAGGATACTTCGAACCCGGAGGCCATATCCATAAAGGTGGTTCACGAATGCAAAATAGTCCACGTCCCAGGAGAGGTCTGAAAAAGCTATTAGTGCCATGCAGGGGAAATGAACAACCCAAAAAAAGCTGTCGGCAGCGGACAGGATCCCATGGCAGTCAGTGTGGGAACTGGGTTCCAGAGAGTGGCTGTTCATGAGGCTATAAACATAGCACCTTCCTGCAAATGGTGTCAAGGAGAAGTGGCAAGCCCCAGAGAGAGGGTAAGCAAAGAGGGCCCACAGGTGAGGGCTCTTTGGAAGCATTCACGGCAGGGCCACTTATTGGGCAGATCAGGAAAAACAATCCAACCAGAGGCAAAGAACAAATCGTGGGTTTAGGTCTGGGTGGGCAGGAAGCAAATGATCCCTCTTTTTGTCTTAGCATCTGGTGGAGTAAATGTTCCTTTCCCTCCAACAGAGCATCTGAACCTAACAAAAGACAGCATTAAGCATCAGGTAAATATGAACAAAAGTTGGGTGAGGCCGATTAAACGAATGACTATGTGTGTGTAATCAAGCCTTTCTCTTTGGTTGTTGACAATAACCACAGCCTAGGAAGAAAACAGAATAAACTCAATCACGGTGACCGAATGGTATTAACTTCCAGTGTGTATGGGAGGTTATGTTAGGCCCTGTGCAGATGGGATAGAAGCCAGTCATTGATTCATTCGGCCAGTCATTCTATAATACCATGTACTAGGCACTGGGACTGTTGACACTGCAGGGCGTAGAGTGGGTGCTGTGAGCGGACCACGTTCTGGAGACGGAGTCAAATTGCCTCTTAGAGTCCTGGTTCCATCACACCAGCTGCGTGAGGATCTTGGCCAAGTTACTGAACTCTGCCGTCTCTCTGTTTTCCCCTCTGCAAAAAGTGGATACTAATAGCATCTCTTGTGGGGTTGCAGTGAGGCTTACATGAGATAACATCCATGAAGCTCTCAGAGACAGTGCCATTCCTCTTGTCCTAGCTGTGGTGGTGGCTGTTGTTACTGTTACTACTGCAGGCCAGAGGGGCTGAAAAGGCCGGGCTTGAGCAAGTCATGGCAAAAGCACTGAGAACAAAAGGAGAGGGGCAGCGTCGTGTGTTGTGGAATCAGTCAAGGAAAGCCCATCTGCGAGCCCGGTGTGCAGTGTGGCAGGGTCTGGAGTAGGACCCAGACTCCTGGGTTCTGATGTGGCCTTTTCCCTCAGATCGACGGAGACCAGCCCGAAACACAACTACCTGGGACTATGGCCCACATACGCAAATGCAAAATTAGGGAGCCAGGGTAACACAATATTAGCATCACCTGTGTCATGGCCAAGCAGAACACGCGTTTTCAGAGACAGATGGCAACCAGGATCAAAGTCAGCTCTAGTCAAATGGACCAGCTACACCCTAACTCCACCCCTTACTAGTGTTGCAACATTGAGCAAATGACTTGGCTTTTCCCAGCCCCGGTTCCTCTCCCTGTTAAATGAGGCTAATGATAGAACCTGTCTTCTAGGGTTATTGTGGGGACTCACTGTTCAAAAAATAGCAGCCTTTGCTGTTGTTGTTTTCATTGTTTTATCTCACACCCAGTTTACTGTGGGCGTTTATTAAATATTTGCTTCCGAAACTTGTACTTTCTGTGTGAGACTGTTCAGGGTTGGAAGTAATGAAACGTTCCTGCAGTCCTGAAATCCTGAGTGACAGCTGGTGTCCCGCTTCTCTTGCTTGTCCCTCTGGCCCACACCAGGCGACTGCCTGGACGGTCTCCTCAAGATTTGGCTGAAGTGTGTTGAGGCCGTGTCTCTGTTATTACAGAACCAGACACAAACCTCTTTACAAACAGGCAAGCTATTTTTTAAAAAAACATTAATCACACATTTTATTTAGAAAAGCAACATAACAACACCATCAGGCAATTTTTAATAACAGCTTTATTGTCATCTAATTCACTACTATACAATTCACCCTTTTACAGTGTACAATTCAGAGGCTTTTAGTCACAGAGTTGTACAGTCATCACCACTAATTCCAGAATATCTTCATTACCTCCAAGAAGAGGCCCAGGCCTATCAGCAGTCACTCCCTATCCTCCCGCCCTTCCCCTCCCAACCCCCAACTCCCGCTACCTACTAATCCACCTTCTGTCTCTATGGCTTTGCCTGTCCTGAACATTTTCTATAAATGGAATAATAGAATATGTGACCCGTTCTCTCTGGCTCCTTTCACTTAGCATGATGTTCTCAAAGTTTACCGTGTGGTAGCCTGGACTACTACTTCATTCCTTTTTATGGTTGAATAATATTCCCTTGTATGGATATAATACTTTGTTTATCCATTTTTCAGTTTATGGACACTTTTGGCTATTACGAATGATGCTGCTATGAACATTCATGTATTAAGTTTTGTGTGGACACGTGTTTTCAGTTTTCTTGGGTATATGCCTAGGATTGGAATTGCTGAATTATATGGTAACTCTGCTTAACCCTTTGAGGGACTGTCAAACTGTTTTCCAAGAAGACTGCACCATTTTTATTCCAGATTCCAGTAACATCTGAGGGTTCTAATTTCTCCGCACTCTCATCAGCAGTTAGAATTGTCCATCTTTTTTATTACAGCTATCCTAGTGAGTATTAGGCAAGTTTTTAAAAAGAAAGAAAAAACCTCACAACTGTTTCTCCATATATCCCAAGGGCCTAGAACTGTAACTGGTATGTAGTAGACAATATATAATTGTTAAACAAATGAATAAGTAATTTTTTCATTCCAATGTGACTATTTCCATTTTATCTTATTCCTGTCTAATCTGTCTACATAATACATATTTCACGCAGTTATAACTGTATTTGCATATAATTGTTTTCTGCTTTCTTTCACCTAACATTAAATTTAAAAATATCCTTATGTTTCTACACAGCCTTCGTAATTATTACTGCATTGGCTGCCTGATAGTTCCTTCCGTGGATACAGTATAATGGACCAAACCATTAGATAGCTCATTCACGGTTTTTCAACACCAAGACTATTTTTAGCAAGTTGGGAGATGGGGAGAATGTTGTTTATTTGGCAACTTTTTTTCAGAATCCCAGATAGTAATGTTATGGGTTAAAAACAGCAGACAGAGAATACCTGTATAAGTCAGGGTTCTCCTGAGAAACAAAACCAATAGGGTGTGTGTGTATGTGTGTGTGTGTGTGTGTGTGTGTGTGTGTGTGTGTAGAGAGAGAGAGAGAGAGATTTATTATAAGGAATTGGCTCATGTGATTATGGAGGCAAGTCCAGATCTGTGGTGTGGGCCAGCAGTCTGGAGAGCCAGGATAGCCAGTGGTGCAGAAGAAGTCTGAAGGCTAGAGAATTCTCTCCTGCTTGGGAAGCCTAGTCTTTTTGTTCTTTCAGATCTTCAACTGATTAGCTAAGGCCTACCCACATTTTGGAGGGCAATCAAAGCTTACCAATTTAAACATTAATCTCATCCACAAAGACATTCCAAGTTGACACATAAAATTAATCATCACACTCCTGAATGGATTCTAGGGTCCTGTTTTGGTTTCTTGTGTTGCTGTACATGGATAAATTACCTGAGGGTCTGATCCGTTCGTGAACGGTGCCTTCTAAGCTTCACTTCATAAGCAAAGGCAAAATAGAATAAGGGGAGGAGAGTAGAAGTGACTGTGAAATGAAGAACGTTAACTTTGTTATGAGGACAATCAGATTCCAAGCCTGCAGGATTTTGATGAGCATTTCCATCTTCCTCATTACACTGTCACTGCCTTTTCCTGAGTTTTCTGCCTCAAATCGGTATGCCCCTTGAAGGCAGGGACTGCGCCTGGAGCCCCATTATAGCTCTTGGGCTCATCAGTTAAGTTCTCAACAAACTTTGGTCCTTATTTCATTTATAAATTGCTATGGTCTGACTGTGTCCCCTAAAGTTCATGTGTTGGAAACTTCATCCCCAATGTAACAGTGTTGGGAGGCGGGGCCTAAGAGAGGTCATTAGGTCATGAGAGCTCTGCCCTTGTGAATGGATTAATGCTGTTATCTTGAGAGTGGCTTTGTTATAACAGTCAGTTCAATGCCCTCTTGTTCTCTCACCCTCGCCCTTTCTGGCCTTCCACCATCTGTCATGAGATGACACAGTTGAAGG
Organism: Lepilemur ruficaudatus; assembly: GCA_963574885.1. NCBI lineage: Eukaryota > Metazoa > Chordata > Mammalia > Primates > Lepilemuridae > Lepilemur > Lepilemur ruficaudatus. The sequence goes on along the minus strand of CAUYRT010064994.1, from coordinate 173,723 downwards.
CCCTCACCAGATGCAGGCACCATGCTCTTGGACTTCCCAGCCTCCAGAACCAGGAGTCAAATAAACTTCTATTGTTTATAAATTACCCAGTCTTGGGTATTCTGTTGTAGCAGCAGGAAACGGACCAAGAAACTATAGTCATAGCGTGCCTACCTTGTGCCTGCCCTGCGTGAACAGTGTCAGTACCTGGCCTTGATTACATCTTACTACAAACATATGAGGTAAGTGACATTCTCACATGTATAGTGGAGTGCCTGGTGAGGTGGAATGATTTTTTTTTTAATTTAGCATGATATTTAGGAATTCCTGGCTGCTTCTCTGTGTCAGGGGGAGAAGCAAACCTTCTAGAAACATTCTTCTTTATTCTGGGAAGAATCACTTGAGTGGCACTTCTTAGTAAACAAATATAAGGAGGTACGTACCCATTCCCCAGGGTGGTAGGAAGGTCAGAATAACAGCTTCCCCTTAATCCCCCTTTTGTGGGGTAGACAAAGTCTGTACCACTCCTTCCGTCACCATCCCCACATCTCCTGAGGGGATAGAGCTGGCTGCTGGTGGTCGTGGGAGAGGGCCCATAGGGATGAGGCGAGTTCTAGATAAAATAGAGCTTCATGTTCAGTTTACTAGCATAGTTGCCCCTGAATGGCCTCTCCTCCCCAGCCTGGTTCTCAGCTCAGCTCTGTGGGGTCTCTCCTTTCTCTCCTTTTCTAGAAAGTTGTCCTGCTTCACACAATTTCCATCACGCATATATAGCCTTATGGTTCTCTGTGTCTGCACTACACAATCTAACACAGCCATTCCCAATGTGCTTTTTTAATAAGAGGACCCCTTTAATCCTTTAAAATTGTATTTTATCTGATATAAAACTAACATATTTGTAAAAATAATTCAAATAATACAGAAACGTATCCTGTAGAAGGTGAAAGCTTTTCATCATACCATCCATTGAGATAAATGTCACTGACAATTGTTTTTGTGAATTCTTCCAGATTGCTTTCTACATGCTGCATATGATAAACACAGTGGTGTTACCAGCTAATATTACAATGAGCGTAACACTTGCTGAGCACTGTACCTTTTACCTATATTATTTAATTTAATCCTCACAACAATCCTGATGTAGGAGTATTAGACTCCGTGTGGCAGAAGGGGAAACTGAGGCTCATAGAGTAAATAACCTTGCCCATGGTCCAGTTCAGCAAGTGGTAGAGCAGGGTTCAAATCCCAGCAGTTGGGCTCCAGAACTTGTTTCCTTTTCACCATATTTACTATTATGTCTGTCTGCAATTTTGGATAATAATGTACATATTGTTTTATAATTTGTTTTTATATAATAGTATTTTTTTCAAACTATTTCTTATTGATGCACTTGGCTCTTTTTAATGCAAGGGTGAATGTATTATACTGCAATGTAACAAAATTTCAGAGATTCCACGTAACAGGCGAAGTGGTTTTAGCTGTGATGCTCTGGGGAGAAGGTGCAGTGTGTTTTTAAGAGATTTGGAATTATTAATAGGAGTTCTAGGTCCTGGTACCATTACTGCCACTTCCTAGTCCTGTGCCTTTGGGACGTCAACAGCTCCCAGCCTGCTTCTGCTGCTGGAATGTGAGTCCAGTTTAGCCTTTTCACTGCCAACCTCCTGGGGCAGCGTGAGATCTGCAACACTATCCGTGGAAATGCTTCATAAACCATGTTGAATTATGCAAACGAAGTGAGAATTATCAGGATTATAGAAATGTTATTGCCTGAAATCATGCTTCCAGCATTTTGAGGAATCCATTCATGGAATGCTCATAAAAAATTTTGTTTTTCTTTCCTGGCATTGTTCTCAGCCAGGCTCGGACGGGGAGTCCTACTTGCTCAGTAAGGTCTTTACTTAGGTATTTACTTAGCTCTCAGGTCTTTAAAGTGGCACACAATTTTCAAGTGAGTTATTCAATTAATCATCTCTGTCATAACCATGGTGTCCCTTTGGATTGTCTGGTTATTGAAAGCCATGGCATCTGGAGGGGCCGCCCTGACTCCCTGCTCGTCCTGCAAACAGATCAGATGGCCTCGGGGGAGAAAGCCCAATTAATGGCAAAGTGAATTAGTAGCAAGTTGGGAAAAAAGAGCGAGCCAAATGGTTACCCAACACACAATTTACCTTCCTTTACACAAGGCGGTGGTCCAGTAATGCATCTAAATGGGATTTCTACAAATTGAATCAAAATGAAGGAGATTGCTATTTAAAGGATCCTGGGGGGAATGACTTGATAAAAGATCTTTCCATATTCATGAATGAATCCCTTGATAGAACTGCATTTTCTAAATTTGAATTTTTATAATCTGGGTTTAAAATTATTATATTAGAATAGTTTCTATAGTGATAATAATTATAGAGACCTAATGCCTAAAAAAATACATGAATTGTGCAGCTAAGGACATTTCTCCTCCGAGAGATAAAGTTTAAAAGAAAGGTAGTTCCTTGATTATAGATCTGTCATAAAATTCACTTCAATGAGGGAAGAAAGATTTCGACTCCAGATAAAGAAAGCATTTCAAATAAACAGTCATGACCAATGAGGGAATGGGTTGCCCTTTGAAGTATCAAACTGCTTGTCAGAAACATTTGATTATGAAGAACAACTTTGTGGAAATCTGATTTCATTTTATGATCAGGCTTGAATTTGTTTTATAAAATACATGTCTATGGGAGATATGAGATGGGCTGGCCTCTCCTATTCCAACAGGTTTAGGTTAAAATAGCTTTAGGAGAAAACAAATATAAATAACAAGTCTTGGGGGAAAGGAACTGTCCCAGAGGCATTTGGGAAGGGCTAATGGGTTGTGGTCATCCTGCTTTGTCTAGTGATGGGGGATTCCAGCTGTTTGTATTTATATCCACATGGCTGGGGAGACGGTGCCGAGGAGAAGGTTAAGCATCATCTGAGAAGAGACTTTCTTCCTTCACCATCAATGCCTCCTTGACTTATTGCCTGGAGCAAACAGTACCCGTTCCTGCCCTAATCTCTTTTTCTGGCCATTTCTGAAGCACAAAAACAGACACATACACAGAGACAGACAGACAGGTCTGTATGTATCTAAAGCACACAATGAACCCAGAGAGAGCTTAAACTCAGGCCTGGAGGTCAGCCATAGCCAACTGGAAGACATCATCTGGAAGGGACCAACCCTCTCATTTTACAAATGAGGAAAGTGATGCCTAGAAAAGCAAAAGCTGAGTGACTCACCTGCCACTCAGGTGGCAGCTCGTTTCTTCTCCTTCCATGTCCTGATGTGCATCTGTTGGGGAGATTACTACATAGCATCTTCCTGCCTTGAGGACAGGGAGCCAGGGGGTGTTGTGCTCATTAGTTGAGTAATGGTTGCCACCACCTTTGAAGCTGCTGGATAAGATTGCAGGTAAATAACATTACCCCTGCAAATGAAATGGTTCCCTGCAAACAACCTGTCTTCACTTGTCGCCCATGGCCGCTGGCCACTTGTGGCTGCAAAGATTGCTGCTGAACTCCAGGTCACAAGCGTCCAGTTGCTCACAATCTTCAGAAAATAGGATGTCTGGGTCTGGTTCTTGTTATTAAAAACAAACAAACCCATTATTAAAAGTAAACAGGCAGAACTGCTTTGAAACGATTGCTTAAATGTCTCCTGGCTCAGAAGCCTAAATTTACCCCATTACCCTAAACCAAGCCTTCCTCCTAAAGAGGGAACCTAACAGTATCTTGTTAAGAATGCCCCCTTCCCAAGTGCCTGTTGCAGGCTATGCTTAGTGACCACCTTATCTCTAATCCTCAAGATTTAGGAGTGAGCATAATATTTTGTATTTTATCAGTAATGGCCTGGACCAGTCAAGCAATTTGCTCACGGGCACAGCTGAAACATTGAAACAGCAGAATTTGAACTCAAGTCTCTATGACACCAAAATGCAAGCCCATTCCACCTTAGCATACTGCCCCCATTAAAGATAGGTCTCCCATGCCCGTTTCTGTTGTTGATTTCAAAGAAAAGCTCAAGATTTGGGAGAAGGAAGCCTACTGTCTGCTTACGTAAAACATCTTGAAATTACAGGCATTCTGGTAGAGTTGCTGGGAGAAGAAAGCTCTGAGCCACCCTGGTTACTTAAATGTGTATGGTAGGCTGAGCAAAGACTGTAAATGCTTAACTGTTGGTGTTCAACATCTTGTCCCAATGCCTAATTCCAGTGCCATTTAATATATGCTTTCCAAAAAAACCAGAATGGAGTGGAAAGCTTGCAATGTAAGGTACAGAATCTTGGCCTTGTCAGTGAATCTAGAGTTAAGTTCTCAGTGACAGACTCCTGCTAGCCAAACTTATACAAGACTGATGTATAGTCAGAATATTAATTGGCTACAGTTTAATTTTCTTTGCTTGGAAGTCTTAATGCCAGAAGCATCTAAACATGGTTTGTTTTAAAATGAATTTTAAAATATTTAAAATCATGCTGTTTGAAGCATCAATAAACAATTTGCTGTAGGTGCAAGGCTAGATAATGGAGAGATTTACCACACCAACCACCAATGACTAGTTGGGGACAACACAGCAGCCAAATATTTTGATGTAGATGGATGATATAAATTGTTATGAATAGATTAACAGTGACTCCATTGGAGTTATTTCACATTGTAAAAAACTTTATGAATTATATGGACTATAAACCATTTACTGAAAAATAGTCTGGCAGTTCCTCAAATGGATACGCATAGATTTTCCATATGACCCAGCAGTTCCACTATAGGTGTATATATGTAAGAGAATTGAAAATATATGCCCACAGAAAAACTCATACACAAATGTTCATAGCACCTTTATTCATAATGCCCCAAAAGGGGAAACAACTCAAATATCCATCAATGGATTAATGCATAAACTAAGTGTGGTATAGCCATGCAATGGAGTATAATACAGCCATAAAAAGCAATGAAGTACTGATCCATGCTCATGAACCTTGAAAACATTATGCTAAGTGAAAGAAGCCAGACACAAAAGTTCAGAATAGGCAAATCCATAGAAATAGAAAGTAGATTTGTGGTTGCCTAGTGCTAGGAATAAGAGGTCAGGGAGAAATGAGGAGTGACTGCTAATGGGTAGGGGGTTGGTTTGAGACGTGATAAAAATATTCTACAATTGATGATGATTACACAGCTCTGTGAATATACTAAAAAAATCACCGAACTGTGGACTTTGAAAGGGTGCATTTTATGGTATGTGAATTACATCTCAATAAAGCTGTTTTTAAACAAAGCAAAACCAAAAACATTTACTACTGAGTAGAAGATACTCGGTGCTGAACATCCTCCATTGCTCCCCTGACTCCAATCCGCTCTCCATCCTTCTCTGCTTTGCTTTCTCAGTCAGCTGTTCTGCATGGACGGTACCAACAGGTGTGCTCATACGAGTGATCAAACCATCTATTATCCAAACTGGGGCATTCTTGAGAAAGAACAATGCGGGTAAACCAGGACTCTCCTGGGCAAACTTCTGTTGGGGTTTGGTCCCGGCTGCGCAGTTTGGCTGCATCGCTCTGCAGAGGGCATGGCTTCCAACACACAGTCGGCTCCATGCAGCTGCCTCTCTGGGGTCCAAGCCCACCCTATCCTTTGCCCTCTCTTGGCAGGGGTGGTGATAGCTTCTCACCATTGCCGGCCCCTGGAGCTACACCATCCACTGGTTTCCCTAAACCCTGCCCATGTCCTTGCAAATAGTCTCTTTCTTAACCTTTCTCCATTGCCCGGTTTCAGTGGGCCATCTGTTTCCTGCCAGTACCCTACAGACACAAAACTCCAAATAAACAGCCTGGAGGGTAAATTTGAAAGGAAGGGTGTGGCCATCGCAGCGACACTGCTAGATCTCTTCCGAAGAGCTGTTGCACTGACTCTCCTTCAGTTTTTACAGATGTCTGCTACACCAAATCCTGATAATAAATGATTTTACCACACCTCCTAGCAACAAGGATGTTATAATAAATGCAATTTTAATTTTTCTATTATAAGAGGTTTCTTTTGGCCACTTTGAAGGAAATGAGTACATGGTGCAAATTACAATTTTATTGTTTTTGTTTGTTTGTTTGTTTTTTTGTTTGAGACAAGAGTCTCGCTCTATTGCCCTGGCTAGGCTGTGGCATCAGCCTAGTAACTCACAGCAACTTTAAACTCCTGGGCTCAAGTGATCCTCCTGCCTCAGCCTCCCGAGTAGCTGGGACCATAGGTGTGTGCCACCACGCCCAGCTAATTTTTTCTATTTCTTTAGTAGAGAGGGGTTTCGGCTCTTGCTCAGGCTGGTCTCGAACTCCTGAGCTCAAGCAATCCTCTCGCCTTGGCCTCCCAGAGTGCTAGGATTACAGGGATGAGCCACCGTGCCCAGCTTCAATTTACAATTTTAAGTATGAGAGTTCAACATAAGAAACTATATTCATTTGGCTTATGTTATTCAGAATTTGCTGTACTTCCAAAAATTGAGGATTTATGTATTTCATTAACTATGGAAAATTCTCAGCCAATATCTCTTGGAACATCCGTTCCCCCACCCACCCCTTCTCTCTGGAACTAGCAATTATGGTCTATTTTCATCTGTCCTCCTTGTCTCCTGACTTTTTTTTTTTTTTTTTTGTAATTTCTATGTCTTTATTTCTGTGCTTTCTTCTGATCTTTCTGATCAAAAATTCTCTTTCCAGCGATTGTCTATGCAGTTCTCCAATCTGTCCATGTATAGTTCAAATACATATTGGTAATTCTGGTGCCTGTAATTTTCATTCTAGACTTTCTCTTTGATTCCCTTTTCACAATGCTTGTCCTCTTTCCATAGAGTCTGTGCTTTTTATTTCTTCTTTTATATTTGAATCATTGTAGATCTACTTATCTCTATCAGACTGTTTGATTATCTTCAGTTCTTGTGGGTTGGATCCTGCTATGAGCTTGGCTGCTGGTTCTTAAGCGTGATGAGTAGACTGTTTCCTTGTATAATTGTAACTTTCGAACTCACTTCAGGGAGCTTTATTTGTGAGAATCCTATGAGGACTTGATTGAGGATGGGTCCCTCAGAGCCATTTCTCCTTGGCTTTCTTCTGGGTTACCCAGGATTATTTTAGGCCGGTAACAATTTTTCACGTTAATTCTCATCTTGGGTATTTTGGATCCATTTGACATAAGGCAAATTTAACCCTCCAAATGTGGCTGGGGTGCAGCCTCTGTTCTACATTCTCCCTGGATGCTTTTTGCTCCCACCCAGAGCCCAGACCAAGACTGTCAAGCTTCTGTGTCAGCTGCCTGTCCTGGTGGGCAGATTGTTTCTGGTCCACCTGTCCTTGAAGTACTGCAGTTATGGGGTGTCCTGGCTCTGTGGGTGGCACTCAGCTGCATGTCACATGGGGCCAGGGCCTCTTTTTCTGGTCCTTCTTGGGGGCGAACACTCAGGCCCCTGGATTACTGAAACCAAGGACTCCTGCCAGGGCCATCAAAGCATCTGCTTTCATACATTCTCTTCTTGTTTTCAGATTCCCTTCTGTTGCCAGCTGCTGGGGATTTTCCTTCTTTCTTGCTGGCTCTGCCGTGTATTTAAAAGGATTCTGATTACATTTTACTTACTACGTCTACATGACTGTAGCAGGAGGGGGTTTCAGGTTATAGAATCCGCCTCTGTGACAACTGGGAGTCCCCTTTTCACTGTGTATATATCACAAAATACGGGGTTTGGTGTGATGTGTAATATTTTCCACTTTTAGGTAAACTCAGATCCTCTAACGGATTTAAAATAACTGGATATGTTTCTCAATTACTTCACACGGTATGCAGACTTAAGGTTTACTAAAATGTGCTTTTCATGCTCTTTTTTCGCTACTCTGGCCAGAATCCATATCTTACTTACAAAATATCCCTTTTTCTCATTGTGCTCATTGAGCTCATTGTGCTCATTAGCTCATTGAGCTAAGCTCCCAAAATACTGTCAATGAGGAAGAGATGAGGTCCTGGACAGTCTTGTTCTGTAACGTGTAACTGGAATATCTGCTCCCCCAGAGCCCAACTCTCCGTATCAAGGTAAAACAGAAGCCAAGTGAGTGGTTTGCAGGCAGCTTGGGAGCATATAAACAAAGCGAAGAAAATCGGATGCTCTCAGGAGAAAAAGCACGGCTTGGCACAGAGTAGGTGCTCAAGAAGTGTCTCAGGAACTGAATTGTTCCTACCCGACACTGTCTTGGAGACGCAGGAGCATCAGATCCAGCCCTTCTTCCTCAAACAGTCCCAGAGAAACACAAATCCTTACGACCTCTTTCCCCCTTTCATATCTTCCCTGTGAACCACACTCTTTACTCAACTCCCATGACCAGAAGCTACAAACTGGCTTGCAAAAGAGTTTTTAAAAACTGGGAAATCGAAAAGTATTTTAAAATTGGGTAATTTCACCTCTAGGCACAAAGTTTTAGCCTTTCCAGAAAGATTGGAGCATGCAGCAATTAAAGGCCCACATTGCCCCCTGACCGAGGACTGAGGGCAGCTGTCCCTAAGGGGAGAATTGCTCTCTAGGTCTCCATGGCCCTCCCCACGCTGTATGAGCCCACACCTGGCCTGCTTCACACAGGTACACCGCCTGACACCCACATGCTGCAGGCTTTGTGCTTCTCCTGTCCCTACATTTCTTCAGTCTGGCTTCTAGGAAGTTCATCGCCTTCTTTCATTAGTTTCCTGTCCCAGTGACACATTCTGGACACTGAGGTGTATACTTGGGTATTTCCCTGCCATCCACAAAACACATACAAAACATCTCTTAGGGTGAGTCATTGTGACAGATATTTTAAATTGATTCTTGCTAATTTCATTTTCAAATGGGGCCTGTTTCTAAATTGAAACTCTTTTATATACTGACAACTCCCCAGTTTGTCTAATGGATTTAGTGGCTCAGGGATCATGCAGAATTCTGCTTATAGGTCATCAGGGCAAATTTAAGCCAATTTTATTTCATAGATGAGCCACGGTCATGATCAATATGTAAATAGCTAACCGTTAGTGAGTACTCACTGTGTGCCAAGTACTAGTCCAAGTGATTCCATTCAGGCCTGGCAGCCTTAAGAGTTAGCATTTGCGTAATTCTTATTCTACAGATGAAGAAACCAAGGCACAGAAGGCTGGGAAGTGACGGAGCCAGAATTCAAACCCAGCAACCTGACTCTGAGCTCACCGTCTTAACCCGCTCACACAACTTGCTCTAATGCAAAGACCCCTCACGAGGGTGACAAGTTTCACAAACATTGCCTGTCTCATAGCAACCTGGGATGCCTGCGCAGCAATTTAGCTGCATGTTAAAATCACCTGAGCAGCTTTTGAAACATACCCAAGCATGAAGCAGATACCATAATGGCATAACATTTGGGAAATCTAATGAAGGGCAAATGAGATATCTTTGTGCTCTTCTTGCAACTTTTCTGTAAGTCTGAAAGTATGTCAAATAAAAAATTAAAAGGAAAAGGAATGAATTAGAATATTATTAGTTGACCTGGGGGGATTTCTGCAGAAATTATTGCTAATAGCAAGATCCAGAAAAGTGTGTGTGACATGATTCCATTTTTGTAAAACAATGAAAAAACCATACACATGCATCTGTATGTCCTTATGTGAGGATGGAATAAAATATGTATGATACATTTAAAAAATTTTGGAGCACAACCCCAGAGGTTCTGCTTGAATTGTTTAGGGGTAGAACTTGTGCCTGGGTACTTTCTTTTAAAGTTCGCTAGATCAGGGTTTTTAACTTTGCTGCATATTTGAATCACCTGGGAAGCTTTAAACCATCCTGGTGCCCAGGCCACAGCCCAGACCAATTAAATCAGACTTGCTGGGAATAGAGCTCAGACATGCGTGTTTTAAAATTCCTCCAAGGGGTTTCCAATGGACAGCCAAGTTTGAGAACCAGGCAGGGTCCTAGGGGCAGCCAGGGTTGAAAATCACTACTGGGAAGGGAGGGGACTCGTGTGTAGCCCCACTACGTGATAGGTGTTTGACATCCATTTCAATCCTCAGAACAGCCAGTGAGTTAGGAACCTGGGAGGAGACAGACACTGGCTCCAGAGATCAAATAACTTGCCAGAGGTCACAGAGCTAGAAGGCGGTAGTGCACGCTCTAACCCCACCATCTACTGGCCAGCCTGGCAGGACGGAGGGGAGGGGCGTTGCTTTGGTGGACTTCATTGCCTCCCAGTCTTTCTTCCCCAAGACCACAGGGGTTGAAATTCCTCTAATAGAGATTCTTTCCTTTGGGTTCCTCCTCTTGGGAGCTATTAAAAACAACAACAAGAAGCAAATACTCCTGGGAGGAGTTGCATGTTAATAGGATCTTGATGTCTGCCCGGTGAGTGTTTGATGTTTTGAAAGAAGAGGAAAGTTAGAAAGATGCTCAAATGTGGGAAAAGAATATAACATAAGGAGTTTAAATCTGATCTTTTGTCATTCTCCTACTCATTCTCCCTCCACTCACCAGCTTCACCCCAGGCCTTAATAAAAATGCCAATTGTCTGTCCTACCTTGGGGAACACTTTTCCAGACTCCCTTTCAAAGAGTTTTGGGATGCTTCACTTTCTCATGAGAGAGAAGGGCGTGGTTGTCAGGCCTGATGCCAGGAGAGTCCCAAGGACAAAAGAAGCAACAAGAGAGGTGTACTTTGGCAAACACTGCTAAAGCTGTGGTGTTTGGAGCATTTAAATTCAGGCATGTGGCAGGAAAGCTGAACTCCGCATCCTCTGGGCTAAGGCAGGGGCTCCTTATCCTAGGAGTCCTGGAGGCTGGGCAGAAGGGAGATTTGGGGCAAGGGAGTCAGAAAAGCAGAACTGGAGTCCTTCCAACAGTAAAATAAGGACCAGTATGATGAATTCCATCAAGTAGATATAACACATGTAAAATGCCTAGATTGCACAAAGTAGGTCCTCAGCAATGTCAGTGGGATGGCATGCCACATTAGAGAAACCTTGCTTCATCTCTACATCTTCTGTTGATGAGGTTTGAGTTCTTATTTACTATATGGCAGATAACACTTTAAGTGCTTTCATACATTAGCTCATGCAATGCACAGAACCGCCCTACCAAGTAGATGCCATTATTATCCCCATTTGTGATGAGGAAACTGAGGCCCAGAGAGATTAAGTAATTTATTCAAGGCCATACAGTTAGTAGGTTGTACACTAGAGTTTGAATCCAGGCAATCTGGCTGTATGAGCAGTCATCTTTGTCATTATAATACCGATAGTAGTAAAATCATAATAATGATGATTGAGAGCAACCTATGTACCAAGCATTGTGATTGGCAGGTGCAGATGAGGCCAATGCATTCGAATGTCCTTGGGGACAGAGACCAAGAGATCAGTTACTTCCTGAAGGTAACACCCCTCCCTGGTGATTTTAGGGAGATAGGCAGAGAAGGGCATTGCAGGGGAAAATTATTTTCTGCAGCTGTGATATGCAGCTCCATCCATCTCTTTAATCCACGTGGTTTTCAAAGTCAGATCTTTTCCTACTACTGAGTGAATGTGACACAAGTGTACAGCAGTTTGCACTTGGATTCTTCTGGCTGCCCTCCTCCTGACATTTTCTGTTTGTTATGTTTTGTGTTTCAAATAGTTAACTCACGGAACAAAGGCACTGTCCAGAGTTAGATGCTTACGTTTTAAGGTCTTTAAAAAGTTGATCATTTGATTCCCCGCTCCCTGGCCCATTTGATGTTAACGTGAGTGAGTGATCTATCTAAGTAGATAGCCAGTAGAGCTGCGAAAATGAACCACTAGGTCCCAAATCCTCCTGGGCACATTTGTGCTCTTTCCAGGTTAAACCTCCCAAGAGGGCTCTCAGTGGGCCTGAAAAACATCAGCCGTCCAAGTCACAGGCAGGCAGCAATCTCTATAGGCTAATCAACAGCAGAGAGCAGCTCTCACGCCGTTTCTGTTCGTCTTGCAACGCGCAAATCAATCGACTTTCCCAGCATCCAGCAACTTTATCGAACTCTCGCATCCCACTGCAGAGGACGCGTCCGAACTCTCCTTAATTACATATTTGGCTATTTGCAATCGTGACTCGGCGTTCCAGTCCTGACATCACGTAATGGGCCTCTTCTCAGAAGGCTGCTGTAGCTGCAGCATCTTTCCCGCCCTACTGAGCGCTCACTATAAGCCGGCGCTGGGCTTAGAGTGCCACCGTGCCAGTAGTCCCCAGGGAGCGGCGGTGCAGCTTCTGTCCCGGGCGCCTGCAGCCATTGTGGAGTGGCCGCTGGCCTGGCCGGGTGCTGGCACGCCCTCTCCGCGCTGCGACGGGCGGCCTGGGGAGGAGGGGTGCTCGGTGTGCACTGGAGGGTAAGGCTCCGGCCCAGCGCCGCCCGCCAGCCAGCTCCTCTCGGCTGCCCGCGCCCCCTGCTCCTCCCGGGCGCGCGCTCCCAGCCCCGCCCGCGTGCGGCAGACGCACGGCCGCGAGCGCGCGCCCTCCCCGCGCCCCCGCGGCGGACGCACGGCCGCGAGCGCGCGTGCGCCCCTCGGAACGCCCCGGGAGCCCAGCCAGAGCGAGCGCCGGGGCCGGGCGCGCAGGAGTGAAAAGGAGGCGGCGGCCGCGGCTGTGAGCAACAGATCCGGGCGCTGCGAGCGGACCCGCTCTGCTGTTTGGCGAATTTTTTTTAAATTTCAAAACAATTTATTAAATTTGAAAATCTTGCATTTTGAAATGGCGCTGGCCCCGGGTCAGCGGGAGGTTTTCTCTGCATCAAGATGGGCTTTGCCGTTTCCGTCGTGGGCACCAGTGGTGGCCTGATTGTCAGTCTTCTCCCGGCATTTTTAAGGCCAGGAGCCGAGCGCTGCATGTAGGCGAATCACCACCCTACGGAGCGGTTTGGCTTTTTAAATTATTGCTGTTATTATTTTGGGCAGAGAACAGTCGATCTCGTGCACGCCGTCCCCTCTGCAGAAGAGGCTGCCAGCCGGAGGTGGGTCGCTCGGAGGGCGAAATTCCTCCCGGGGTGAGCGAGCCCCGGCCCCGCGTGTGTGTTCTCCCCCTGCCCGCGCCGGGAAAATGGAGGCTGTGATTGAGAAGGAATGCAGCGCGCTCGGAGGCCTCTTCCAGACCATCATCAGCGACATGAAGGTAGGACGCCGGGGCCGCGGCGCACTGACCTCGCCGCCGTGCTTCTCTTCCACCCCGGGCCAGCCGCCCGGCCCTTGCCTGTGTCGTGGCCGCCGGCCACCTGCGGGAGCTCCGGGGCTCGGGTGTCACCTGCTCACCCCGGGCGCTGCTCCGGGCTCTGCTGGGTCGACGGGCGGGCGGCTTCTCTGGGGGTGTCTGATGCCCCCTGACCTCTCCCCGTTCATTGTCCCAGGGGGCGGCACCATCTCCTTCCCCTAGGAGCTCAGGGCCCCGGCACCAAGTTTTCCATTGTCTGTCCCTGCACTAAGTGTCTTCGTCCCGCCAGGGCTGGATGCCCGGGAGGACACCTGATTCCCCCGGGTACGGAGTCGGGGCGCCAGGCGTGGTGATGTGGTGGGTAGGGAGTGGGGGCTCAGACCGGCCGCAAGGTCCTCCAAGCTGGGAGACTGGAAGGGAGGTGCTAGGTTGTCAGGTCTACCTGGAGTGGGGGGATATGAGCAAATTAGTTACTAATTAGGCTGTTCCAAAGCTGGTGAAGGTGTGCATGCCTTCCCTCAGCCCTCCCCGAGGGCGCGGAGCAGAAGTTCCCAGGGCAGCCTTGCAGGGGTCCCTCCTTCGCCTAGCTGAGGCTCCCTGCCTGAAGGCAAGATTGAGGCCCCCCAGACAACTGTATCCCGCTCTCCCAAACACACACACACACAAACACACACACACTCTCTCTATTCGGGTTTTCTCTTGGAAGGATTGTGAAGATTGTGTGTGTATGTGCGCGCGTGCATGTGTGCGCGTGCGCGTGTTGGGGGCGGGGAACAACACCCTGGCTTTTTCCTGCAAAGGGTGGGACTGGGGATAACCTGATCCTCAGATGTGGATTTTCTGGTGCACAGAGATAGACCAGGGCCGTATGTTACTCATCCAAAAGGAAATACAGCCAGCCGCGCGAGCTGGCTGGAGGTGGGAATTGAGGGTGGTGGGGGATTTTTTTAAAATGTGTGTTTAGGGAGCTTCTCTTTGGCTCTAGCCCAGCCCCAGTTTGCCTCAACAGATCCAGATCCGGGGAGGTGGTGTTTAATTAAAAGCTCGGCTTCCAAAACGAGTGGGCAGGTTTGGAAAGCTGTGCAGCGGGTGGGTGTGGACAGCCCCTCTTCAGCCGCTGCCTGGGCGCCTGGAGGAGCTTTTGTCTGATGAAGTGTAGGGTTTGGAGAGGCTTCGAGCCTCGGAGATGGACTTTGGGAAGGAATGCCCAGCTGTCATGGCCTGCTTCCCCCTTTTAGAACCAACTGCCACCTCACCCAGGGTGAACTTTACCAAGGTGCCTCTGTCCTGGGCTTGCCCATTTTGAAATCCTTCTACAGAGCTCAGTGCCTTTTGTCAGAAATTGACATTCACGTAGCATAATCTGCAGCCAGACCCTGCTTGCCTAGGAATGCCTCTAATCCAGCCACTTGGAATTAGATGGATTATTCCCTGTTCAGAGACAGCCCCTTTCATTCCTTTAGCCCCCAAACCGCATTGAATTATTAAAGTGGTCTTTTGAGACAAAGATTGGTGCCCCTCCATGGACCCCAGTATTAATTGTTAACTTAAATTCTACAGATCTTACAGACTAGTCAAACAAGATTTGGTTTGAGGCATGAGTGGTGTTTTCTGATCTCCAGGGGAGGAATTTGAGATAGGTTGGTAAAGCTGCTTATGTTTTTTTTTGAGGAGATAAATGGATGTTTCCAGTCTCTCCGTAGTAACAAGGAGCCCAGTGATCTAACCGATCTGCCCACTGCAGTCCCGGAGTGATCACACCTGGAGTTTTTCTCTCTTTGTTCTTTAATCCAGAATCCAGGCACGGTTCTTGCCATTGATTAGTTTGAATCCAAAGCCCTTCAGAAGGTGACCCTGTCCAAAGGGTGGGCTGCCCTGCTTTCCTCCTGCCATCCTGTGGCTGCTGGGCAGTGTGTTGCCCTGGCTGGGGACTCCTGGGTGCTAAGGTGGTGTTTTTCCCCCTCAGCAAGGTTGCAGTTAAAAATAAAGACTTCTTATTTAATGCCCAGTGAGTGCTGACCTAGACTTTGTGGGTCCTGACTTCTTTCCCTTTGAGTTTAGTAGGTTTGTTCAACATCCTGTGGGAAAGAATATATTTGAAAGGGTTTTTTGTTTGTTTTGTTTTGGCAGTAAGATTTTCAAAGCAAGGTGGAGTGGAAGACTAAAACATGCCGTGGGTTCTGCAGAATTTTAGACTTTTGGGGAGTCGAGAGAGAAGGAAAAAGGGAGTGTCTGATTTCCAAGATTGTTTATATATAAGACATTTGCTGAATATTTTCGTGGAGTTTTCTTAAAAGACTTCTTCATGGCTTAGATGGTAATGACATTTTAAAAGGAAATTTAAAAATTTTTAAATTTGGGCATCTGGGATAAGCAGTGTATAGTGTGCAGATGCATTAAGTCACTAGCTATAAAAGTCAGTTTTTAATATCTGAAATCAGCTGACTTTCTAATGACCTGCTTATATCCTCTTTTTCTCTTCTTTAAACTCCCAAATAATACTTTTGGTCCCCTTTCTTTTTGCTTCAGGGAGAAGCATAAATGTCAGAAACCCATTTGGAATGCCATCTTGATAACATTTTTAAGTTATTTTCTCAGATGTAATGTTAGACTGGGGTGAGAAAGGCATAAGGAAAATGGTTTTATTAGTAGCATTTGATTTTCCAAGGCAGCACAGGAAGGGAGTCAGTTTCCTCTTTGGAGAAAAAAGGGAAACAACAAAAAATGGAGTAATTTCAAGGCCTGGCATCATCCATCTTCTGAAACCCCAAAATCTCAAGACACAGAAAAGCTAGAGAGGATTCTTTTTGCTTTCTTCTAAGATACTTCATCCAGCTAAGTCCTCGACTGGCTGTCAGGGTGTGTGTTTTATTCCAGGGGGTGGGGTGTGGAAGAAATCCTGACTTTTCTTCCATTGGGATCCAGCACTACGTAAAGCAAGCAGCAGCTGTTAAATAACTTATTGATTCTTTGACTAGAGGAAACCTGGTGGTGGTTTTTTTCCCTTTATTCCACCCTGCTGTGGTGGTGGTCACTAATGAATGGTGGTGTGCAGAATCGCTTACTGGCTGTCTTTCCTTCCATCCACATAAATCACCCATCAAGTCGTCTGGTGTGGGTTGGCCCCAAAAGAAAGGGGAGACAAGATATTCGGGTGGCTGGCGGGAAGGGCCCAGGGCTGCTTTGTCTGGGGGAACAGTAGTCTGAAGGTGACTGTTGATTGCCTTCTGAGGTGTAGACAATGCTGACTGCTTTAGGGAGCTCCTGGAATCTTTTTGTAGTTTCTACCCCAAGTCCTGGGAACAGCTGGGCTAAATGCTGCAAACAGATTTGTGCCTTTGGTTTTCAGTAATGGAACTGGCATAGAATTTGATGATGTTTGAGGAGTTTTTAAGACTAGGAGACTTTGTTGGCCAAACTTGAGGGCAGCTCACCTTGTGGATGACTTTCTTCTTTTAATATTTAACTTGGTTTGGAAAAAAAAAAACAGTTGGATGCTAAAATCAAATATTTTCCTCACCCTTGTTGCTCAAGGACCAGCATGTCAGGAGCCGAATTGCTGAATTGGGCCTGCTGCAGGGAGAACTTTGTACTAGGGTAGGAGAGTGTGTTCAGGGTTATGTGATGTGGCAGGGGTGTAGAAACCTCCAGCCACACCTGATTCCTCCACCCCACGTGTCACTTTAGACAGGGGTGTCCTGTTACCGGCACCTGTGTGGAGCAGAATGGGAGCCTTGTTTAGTTCCTCCCTGCCACCCCCATCCCTGTTTGCCACCAGCATCCTCTCTTCTAAGTCCTGCCTAAAATTAGAACTGCTAAAGGGACTTCTTGCATTCCATGGAAATCTTTCTGCGGTTCGGCATGTCGTGATATTTTCCCTTGCTTATCATAAGATCAAGAATGTGGGCAGTGGGTCCAGCGCCGGATAATGATTTCAGGAGTGTTTTTGTCCCTTCACTGCTTTGGGATTCCTGTCAGAGGGAGGTGCGCTTCCTTGCTGTTTATTGGGAGACTACTATGTGGAAGGCCTTTTGCTAGGCCCTGCCCTTGGAGAGCTCCGTGTCCTGTGGGCTGTAAACAGATAATGTCAATAGAATATGGTGGCCTTGAAGGAAGGGCTTGTAGTCCAGCCTCGGGAAGGGCGTCAGTCTTTACAGGACTTCCCTTTGACGCTTCAAAAGACAAAGTTTTCTCTAGGAAGATACTGAAAACCCAGCCAAGGCCTCAGCCAGGTGCTCTGAGGGAGGCGGGCTGCTATCTGTAAACGATGACAGCCACACAAAGGCAGGACAAGCAGAGCCCTCGTAAAGGACAGATGGCCCCCATGTTGGCTTTTCTCTTAGCAAATGGTTGTATTTGGCTAGGATTTTACAGCTTCCTCATTTGGGGCCCGTGGGAGAAGAAGGCAAAGCAAAGATGTCATAAAATTGACAGCAGGAACTGCCTGGAATGGGTACCTGCTCAGAGATTTAGGGCCTCGTATGTGTCGATTCAATCGTTTTGGTGCAAATCTTTGTTGTCATGGTTTGGAAAGATGTCATTTTTGGTCTTGGCTCGAGTGTTTCGATGGGAAAACCCCTTATACATCCTATTTAATCAAAGGGGGTTGGGGAACCTGTGGCCTGAAGGCCACATGTGGCCCTGCAAATCCCCAAGTGCAGCCCCTTGGGCAATCCAAACCTCATAGAACAAATCCCTTTATTAAAAGGATTTGTTCTGTAAAATTTGGATTCAGTGAAAAGGCTGCAGCCAAGGATCCAGAAGGCCACATGGGCCCCAAGGCCACAGGTTCCCCACCCCTTAGAACTTGTTGCCTGGTGCAGTGAACCTTTATGTTCTGAAACTCCACAGTTTGTAATGCCCCAGACGGAGAGAGGAGGTCATTCCTACGTCCTGGTGCCCACGGAAGGTAAGCTGAGCTTGGACTTTGCCTGGGTCAGCGATCACCCAGTTCTTACTGGCATCTCATATAGTCACTCTACGGTATTTATTGAGCATCAGCTGTGTTGCAGGCACCGGAGTCAGTGTTACTATTGCAGTAAGTAAAAACACAGAATTTCCAGTTAAACGTGCATTTCGGATAAATAGCGAACAATTTTTTAGAATAAGTATGTTCCATGCATGGTGTGTCTTCTTAGCAGCTGACCTCTTGCCCTTTGAACTCTTCTTTTGCATCTTGGTCATGGGGAAAAGGAAAAAACTAAAATGATATCTGTCAATTTGGCTAGCTCAGTTGAGGTTATTAAAATGCTTAGAAGGGTGGAAAGGTTGAAACTATCGATCCATTAGATGCTTTATCTACAGTTTTCATCTAGGCTTTTTCCATCTTCACAGGCATGGGTGAGAGCTGGTAAGATTCCTTCTGTAGTGAGACGATTTAGATGTTCAAACTAGGTATGGAAAAGTGAGATCATTTTGAGTGCCCCAGTACTTCTTGGACCTGCCTTCGGGCCCTTTCCTCCCAAACCCACACCTCTGTAAAAACAAACAATTACCTCTCCCAAACCAATTCAAAGCCAAAGCACAGATTTAGCTGCGGAGGACATCAGACAGTAAGTATTTGAGGCCTCTTAAAGGGAACTGACTGATGCCTTAACAGTTTAACTCAGATTTGCAGATTGCACTGCTGATATGGCCTTATTAAGTAGCAAATGGGAGAGACAAACCGGAGTAAATTAATTGGCCGAGCATTAAGGAAGCCCGTTGTATTTCATTGCCGAGGTTCTCCCTTGAATTAGCTGGAGACTGCAGAAGGTTTCATCTGAGTATGTTACACCAAAGCAAATCAAAATGACCCCCCCCAAAATAAATAAATAAAAAGCAGTTTTCAGTGCAGAATCCATTCCAGAGCAGCTCACCTTTCAGAGCTTGGAAGGCCTTAGCATGCAACTCTCTCATCTTGGCTGCTTCCTGATTTAGTTGGAGGTGGCTGTGTTTTTACCTAATGGACAAATGTGAGGGTTTGGGTTAAGATGTGCTGGTGTGCCACTGGGCACCTAGTAGGTGTTTAGTGTGCATTGCATGCCATGAGCAGGGGACAGAAAGGACTTGGTGGGGACATACTGTGTGCCAGGCATTGTGCTAAGTGATTGGTGTGCATGATGTCACGTCTTCTTCACATACACCCACTTAACAGATGAAAGGACCGAGGCTTAAAGGGATTCAGAAACTTATCTAAGGCCATGGGGAGGTGGAGCCAGGTACTCAGATCTCAGGCTGTTTGGCCCTGAAGCTGGAGTTCTGTAGAGTGTGCCTAAGTCAGGGAGAGGCTGTGTAAGCTTGAACTGAGATGCCGTGAGGCCTCTTGTGGGGTGGGCAGCTCCAATCTGGCTGTCACATTTGTGGAAATCGTTTCATTGATGATATGTTAACATAGCGTGGCTTCCTTCCCTCTCCCACTTACCAGTCTTCTCCAATAGACAACTTGGCATCCCCCCCTTTCTTCTCATTCTCCTGGGTGTGCAGAAGGCACAGAAGCTTTGGGGCCAGGCTCAGGCTTGTCACCTTCAGCGTCTGTCCTTGTCCCCACACAAAGTACATGGAGTCTTCTTAGTGACTGGCCGTGGATCCTGGGAATCTGTTGGTCTCTGAGGTTGGGCCACTCTGCAAGCCTGGCAACCCTCTCCCACTCCCATAGTCATCTGAATTAACTAAGTTCACCCAAAGTTCAAGGGACTCCTGCAAGAGAACTCCTTACCTTGAACTCTCTTTGTGTCCAGCCCTGGCCCTCTCTTGTAAAAGAGCTTTCTGTATTTAATCATGTCCCAGTAGCCCTCCCGTTTGGGCTGAGTTGGTAGAGTCCTTACAAGTCTGTGTTTGGAGCAGCTGATGGGCTCGCCAAGAAAAATCCTTCCTGTGCTGATTCTTGGCATCTACAGCTTGGGTCATAGTTTCTAAGTGGTTTTTCTTTTCCTGTCTAGTTTAAGTGGGGTGAGAAAAAAATCAGTTGAGTGCCTTTTGAGCTGTGTGTTTTTATTTGCTTTCTTTCTCTCAAAGAATTGGATGGCAGAAGCTTCAGCTCTTTCGGCATCAGCAGCCTCCTGAGCACTGGCGGGCAGAGTGGGGAGCAGATTTTTCCTGTGTCTCCCTCCTCTGCCACCTCCTGCACGACAGGGACCTCCAGGGCCTGCAGGAGTAGGTCTTGCCGGAAGAGGAGGTTCTGGGCAGGTGTACCTCTTTTGGGAGAATGGGCCCTTTGGGTTCTCTGGGAGCTGGAAGATGCTGATGCCTGTGCCCCACTTCCCAGAAGCCCTGATTCAGTGCTCTGGGTGCATCCTGGGCCTTAGGAGTTTGAAAAGCAGCCCAGGTAATTCTAGTGTATACCCAGGGTGGAGAACCCCGAGTATAAGGCTTCCCCTTGCACAATTTCAGCCCCTCAAAGTGTTTTCTCAGTCTTACCTAAGTCTGAATAGAAGCACCTTTGGATAGTTGCACAACAATGTGAATATACTTAACACTGCTGAACTCTGTGCTTAATGATGGTCAAGATGGTAAATTTTAGTTATGTGTATTTTAGTACAATTGAAAAGAAAAATTATAGAAACTTCAGGTTAAATGTTAAAGTACATAAATTGAAATAGAAAAATAAAGAACAAAGGCATCTTCAGAATACCTTGCTTTGTTTTGTTGGTCTATAATAGTTCTGTCCAATACAATTTTCTGCAGTGATGGAAATTGTCAAATACATGAGCTGCTAGCCACATGTGACTGTTGAGTACATTAAGTGTGGCTAGTATGACCAAGGAACTGAATTTTTAACTTTATTTATTTTTAATTTGTTTAAACTTAAATAGCCATATATGGCTGGTGGCCACGGTACTGAATGGTGCAGATCTATACCTTGTAAATAAATAAAAATGGTATGCTTGCTTTGTAACACAGCTTCCTGCCTATCTGTCCTTCCTTCTACATCTTGCTGGCCGTAACACCTCCCCTAAAATGCTGCCGTAGAAATTCTGGAGCTACTGCTGACCTAGTAGTCAAAGGGATCTGATTTCAAATCTGGTGGGCAAGTTACTTAGTCTCTCTGAGCCTCAGTTGCCTCTTCTGTAAAATGGGTCTCGTAATTTACCCACTTTATAGGATCATGAGGATTCTGAAATGAGATATTGTGTATGAAGCTTTTCACATGGTGCTTGGCGCACATGCACTCAGATGTCAGCTACTGCTATAATATTACTCTGTCTTGTAGACTTGGGGATGAAATATTTTGAAGTCTTAAAATCAGTGTAGTAATTATCTCCTCCATTTCTCTTAGGGCAAACACTGCCCCACCCTTAAGGAGCAGTATTTAGTACTTGCTGTGAAGTTGCCGGAAATGAACTTGAGTTTTTTTTTTTTTTTTTTTTGCTAAATCAATCACCCCCGAGTTCATTGTGACTGTCAGCTAGTCCAACCAGGCCTATTTGCATTTAATTCCTCAATTTGCAAACGCCACTGTCTGTTTATAGGGGTAGAGGAGGGTGGGGTCCCTTGCAGGGGTCCTCAGGACATTTATTTTAATGCTTTAGGAAACAGTCTATTTTAGAGATGCTAAGGCCAAGGGGAGGGGAATTGCTTTTGTAAGGGCCATCTTTTTCTGTCTACATCCTTTGAGTTTTCTTCTTTTTCTGGGGTGACTTCACTTGCCTCTAGCCTGCCCTGTAGCAGCAGCTGTGTACTGAACCCCTGCCCCTTCCCAAGACTCGGCTGTATGTGGGTTCTGCCTGTCTGCTGACTGTGGCCCTCCTGCCTTAGCCTGGAGTTTGAGGACCTCAGTGAGTGATCTGGCCCCAACTGAGTGGCCTGCTCTGTGCCCCGTCTTTCCCAGCTTGGGTTCCATGGCTTCCCTGAACACATCCTGTGCTCCTCACTCTTGTAGTCTGTCCTGCCCCTGCCATTGCTGCCTGTTGAAATCCTCATCCTTCAAGGCCCCATTCGAAAATGACCCTCTGGGCCCTCCTACTTCCTCCAGGCTGGAAACCCTTAAGTCATTTTTCACATTCTTTGTTGATTCTCCCTGGTATTTATTACATTCTCCCTTAAAAAGTGGTTGCCCTGGGGCTTCAAAGCCTGGCTCTTGGCTCTGACTCTTTCTAGCTCTATTACTGGACAAGTCACTCAACTTTCCTGAACCTCAATTTTGTTATCTGTTAAATGGGGGAGGAGGTGAATAAGCTTTCCTCTTAAAGTTGTTGAGTATTAAATGAGAAAGTGTATGTAAAGGGCTTAGCATGAAATAAGTGCTAAATGAATGCTCTGTGTATCTGCCTGTGCTGCCCCAGTAATTCCTAGCAAAGTACCCTGCCCGTGGCAGCACTGGGTTGTGGATGTTTCAGAGCATAGGAGAAACCTGTGTCTTCACAAGAGTGCAGTGCTTTTCAACTTTCAACATACAAATAATTTGAGATCACACAGTACATGTATTCAACAAATATGGTTCCAGGCACTGCTGGGTGGTGGAGATATACCTATGAACAAGATAGACACGGTCCTTGCCCTGAAATACTCAGGCAAGTAGTTAGAATTTAGTGAGATCTGCACTATGACAGAGGTCAGCATGGAATTGTGTGGGGTCTCTGGGGCGAGAGCCTCTGATTCCCATTTGGGCTGGGAAGAGAGTTTGGGAAGACTTTTGGTCTAGGTGACACTCAAGCCGAGAACTGAGTTTTAATTTACTTATTTAACATGCCTTGATGTGACTACCAGGAAATATGCTAAGTGCTTGACAAGTAAAGACTTTTTTAATTTTCCAGTGACCCAGTGAGGTAGTTATAGAAACTCTTAATATTATAGTTCCCATTTTACAGATGGGAAAACTGAGGTGTGTAGAGAGGTTAAGCCATTTGCCCATGTGGTACAACTAGGGACAGACACAGCTGGGAGTTGAATCCAGGCAGTCTGGCTCCAGGGTCGGTGTTCTTTTCCACCTTGCTGGGCTGTCTCTTACAGCATAGCATTTTAGATTCTGTAATGGTTGTATTTCATCAATCTCTTTGATTGTTCTGTCTATACCATTAGGACTCAGGATGAGCCAGATAAAACACACAAAAATCTAGACTCATCTCTGAGCCTCTTCCGGAAGCTCAAGGGATCTCCCTCTAATTAAGGAGGAATAGGACCTGGCTGTTGACATGAAGCTACTGGGCAGTTGACTCACCCAGGCTGGTGCCTCTGACTTGTCAGCAGAGAGAACTATGAGAGAACACACTTGTTTTGCTGGAGAAACCCCTCTGTCAAGGGTCACCCCAGTAACGGCTCTGCACCCCACATGACTGAGTGCAAAACAGGAAGGGGGGAGAAATTTGCAGCAGGAGGCTGGAAATGCTTGGGGATTAGTTCCCAGGGAGACCTCACTTCTGAAGCCAGCTCCGTTCCTGCAGCTGAGTGCACAGCCATTAAGGAAGTCTTTGAGTTTGGTTTAATGGTCCCTTTTTGTTTTGAAGTGACTGTTTACTGAACCTTCAAAGCCAACTCTTGCAGCAGGATGTGATCGAGGGCCTGGATAATTGGATGAGGCACCCCTATAGGAAGCAGGTAGAGGGGAGCAGAGCCAGGAGTAGCCCATGGCCAAGTCCTCCGTCTGAGCTGCCGCTGGAGGGACTGAGGTCGTCTTGCAACCAGAAGTAGAGCCGATGCAAGGGTCCCCTGTAACCTGGCCTCTTTGATGTTATCCTGGCCTTAATTAGGAACACCCTAATTAAATCACAGAGGAGGCAGCTTTTTTCTAAAAAAAAAAAAAAATTAGCAAATGTTTTGAGAGCATTTCATGAGGGATTACTTCTCAGAGATTATGTAAGTAATGTAAAGTTAATGGGAGAAAAACTAGGAACTTCAGTTAAGTAAAAAATAAGTCACCACAGCCACTTGATTACAAAGTAGGTTATGTACAGACACTCACAAGAGCACACACATTTTAAACAAAGGGTCATGCGGCCTGTGCGATGCCAGAAATTCTTTTTTCACTTAGCGACTTAGTGTCCTTCCTTGCCTCTCTGTGTGTGTAGTTATAAACAAGGTCAGTTTTAATGGCTGTGCAGTGTTGCATTGTTTTGCATGTCTATAATGCATTTGGTCAACACTTATTTGAGGGCCTACTGCGTGCCAGGTTCTAAGTTCTGGTGATATAGTCATGAATAAAATGGACCCAAATCCATGCCCTCCTGGAACATTCTTGCAGAGTGGGGAGTGCCAGTGAGGGAAAGACAAATGGAATAAACCAATTCTTTTGTACATTAGAAGGATCTGTGTGCAATAGGGAAAAAGCCGTGTTGCTGTTTTTAAATAGCATGGTTAGGGAAGGCCTCATGGAGAAGGTGACACTTGAGCAACAACTTGTGAACTGTGTGGATTTTGGGGGAGGAATGATCCAGGGATGGGAAGAGCATGTGCAAAGGCCCCGAGGTAGGGGGCCACTTCCTTATTCGCATTTAGGCTGCATCCAGTTTTCTGCTAATTATAAGCAGCACTGTGATGAGTACATCTTGATGGGCATATCTTTGTTGCTGGACATTGATTTATATCTATGGTTTCCCTGTGAAGCATTTGTCCTGGGGCAAAAGTTGTGTAGTTCTTGAGGCTTTGAAACCCAATCCCCAGTGCCTTCCAAAAAGCATTTCTCAGTTCACACTGCCCTGTGTGAGTGCTCATCTCCAGAGATTCCTTCTAAAGGAGCCAGACGTGTACATTAGGACCAAGAAGTTCCTGATCCCCAGCTTCCAAGAGCTCAAAGGGACATGTGGCACCATATCTAATGCAGTGATTCTCAAATCTTGCTGTATGTAATTTTTAGCAAGCAAGAATGTAGCCAGGGAGTGGGTTAAATGCAGATTCCCAGGCCTCATCCCCAGAGACTGCGTAGATCTGGGGTAGGCCTCGGGAATCTGCAGTTTTCACAAACACCTCAGGTGATTCTCTGGTAGGTTTTGCTGGGATTGCACCAGGGTGGAGGCAAGGCAGACAGGGCAATTCCAGGGAAGAGTGGGTAAGTGTAAGTGTGCAGACATGAAGGTGGAAGGTGGGGGTGGCTCTCAGGCCACCCTGACCTGCTGAGAGCTTCTCCTGCAGCTCATGACATGAGTCGAGAGCTATCTCCCTGCTCTCTGGCCCCCGCCCCACCACAGACAGTCCTAGAATGTGGTCTAGGTGGACAAAATGAGTTCTGTGTCTAGACATAGAATAGTCTCCTCTACTTGCTTTCCTTGGCTGATTCTGTCTTTTGCAGGAATGCTTCCTGCCTCCTTCTTTCTTTCCTTTCTCTTTGCTAAGAAAATTCCTGTTCAGCCTTGAGACACAGGCGAGGCCTTACTCCATCCACTCTGGAGAGCTTGCACCAACGCCACCTTCTAGTACTGTATACTTGGAGTGTGCCAGCCTCCAGGGCTTTGGGATGGATGGTTTCCACCTCAGTTTTCCTGCTAGACTGAGTTCGCCAACACTTTGGTCTCTTATCTCTGTGTGACCCACCCTGCATACCCGGTGCTCATTAAATGTCCCAGTCAGGGTGACTGGCATTGCACATTGTCTCGTTAAAGCAGTATGGAGTACTGTTGCTAGTCACCCTTCTAAGCGCTTGTCCTTTTCCCCATAACCTCATAACCATCATTTGAGGTAGACACTGCCATTAGTGTCGTCTACAGGGCAGCACCAGGTGATTAAGTAACTTGCCCAAGGTCACCCGGTGGGTAGATCTGAATTCGGCAGACTGACTCCACAGTCGTGCTCTTCACCACACTGGGCCTTTCAGACTCTGGAATGTGGCTGCACATTGGGTCCTCTATCTAGGCAGGGAGAATGACATTCAGTGGAAAGAGACTTTTAAAAAAAGGCAATGACTATAGCAATGACAAACACAGTTATCACCTTTTTTTGGTGACATTGGTAGCCTGTGGCTCTTCACTGGCCACAAGGGCATCATTCCTAGCAGTCTGGGATGGGAGTTGGAATCATGGAGGAGGCTCTGCCTTCGCTTCAAAGGGGGCATCAGTCCTGTGGAAGGTGGCAGAGCACACAAAGTGTGCACAGTGCAGCAAGGACAGTGCCTGCGCCCAGGGGGGCTTGACAAGTTCATCACACTGTCCCTGCCTGGGGAGAGGTTACTGTTTAGAAGGGAGTGGAAGGTGGACACAGAGGTGCTCGTTTAGGTGAGCAAGACCTCAAGCCCGTTCCTGGTCCTCTCTCGGGTCATGGGCGTGTGTGTCTCTTCAGGGTGTTGGAGAGACTGGCCCCGAGAGGAATGAATCCCTAAAATGCTGAAGCAGTTTGGGAGTTGGGTGGAGGCAAGGCCAAGAGGGCAATTTCCAGGGAAGAAGAGTGGGTTAGTGTAAGTGTGCAGACGTGAAGTGACGGTGAAAAGACTTGACATTTTATAGGGTGTGCGGTCACCAGGTATTTTGCTTAGGATTGTTGTCGCACATGGACATTTATAGGCAGGAGTAAACAAATGAGTTTTGGCCTCTGGACAGTGGGACAAAGGTTGGAGGGGGTAGGGAGTATACTCAGTATTCTGGGGAGCCTTAAAATACACAAACATTTGTTACCAGCCCTTAGGTAAAAGCAGCCGGTCTCTGCATTAGGGGATTAAATATTCCCTAATGTTCCCAGGTTTCCAGATGTGGAGAGTCAGCCAATCTTAGGTGAACCCATGGAACAGTTTTATTCTTAAAAGAACTGGACAAGTTTAGGAGCAGTTAATGCAGTTAACTGGGTAAGAGGGTAAACTCTTCCCTGAACTTGGGCAAATGACTTCCCCTCTCTGTGCCCCAGTTTTCCAGGGTTAAAAGTGAGGTGTTAACTGGCTGTTCCAGCGATTGTCCTTTCTGGGTTGTTGTGGGAGTCTTCGTACTCTCACAAGTACCGGTTACCTGTGAGGTGGTGTTTTCAACGAAGATCATGAAGTCAGGCTGGGCTCCCGGATGGCAGGTTTTCACCTTTGAAAACTGAGTCGTGCCGTGTCAGGAGGCTGGTGATGGAGGCCGTCACTTACCGCCTCTTCCTCTACCTTTTCTGGCAGGAGGGACTGAATAATAAAGGAAATACCATGGCGGTAAAAGTCGGGCGTGGGGGAGGACAAGATGAATTTAGGGGACGGAAAGGAAAGGGAAGGGGGTTTCATTTTCAAAGAACCGTGGAGCATGGAACACACACACACACACACACACACACACATTTTTGTAAAGGTGAGAAAGTAGACCCAGAAACCTAGTTGCAGTTGTAGAACACCCCAGGGGCGCCCGGGGTGACTTTGTCATAGTGCGGCCAGCGCCGTCCAACAGAGCTTTCCGCAGTGGTAGACATGTTCTGTGTCAGCTCCATCCAACACGGTAGCCACTAGCCACATGCGGCTATGGAGCACTTGAAGTATGGCGAGTGGGACTGAACAACTGAATTTTAAATTTTATTTCACTGTAATTTACATTTAAATAACCCCCTGTGGCTAGTGGCTCCCCTCTTGGATGGCTCAGGGTAGACACAGGAATGCTTACTTGTGGAGAACTTAAAAAATAAGATGACTTTGAAGATACGGTTGGCATATTTGTTTGGTCTTTTTTATTTCAAGTGGAGACATACCCTTATGTCAGAAAACAGACAGCCTGGGCATCGAACCTAGTAACGCAGGAGGAGGAAAAGCTTGATGTCTTTGATTTATCGAGTTAGGGTGTTATAGTTACAAATGGAGCTGTTTGCGGCGGAGTGGGCGGAGGATGGACGGAGAAGTTCAGTGTTCTCTTTCCTAGGCCTATTTACTGCTGGTGTGCTTGGGTGAGTGGGTGAGGGTGGGCGGCAAGGAAGCAACCATTGATTATCCCCAAGGCTGTCATCCACTTGATGGACAGGGATAATTAGTGGCTTAGGCAAGCCCCAATCAGAGAATAAAAGCCTGGGACGGTATTTATGATGGATGGGCTTACCCGGTGCCTTTCATCTGAGGATCTTAGGAGCCCTTCATCTTGCAGGATGGGGTGGGGAAGGGTGGTTTTGGGGACAAAGCTGTGACAGGCATTCACAGGCCCTGTCCATCATGCTACACACCCACTTCTGGAAGCGCAGTGGGTTCCTGCCTCACCCTTGAGGAAGCAGGGAGTCCAGAGACACTCTGGCTGAGGTCAGAAGGTGCTGGCTCCTCTCCAAGCTGCTTTGCTCTTCGTTTCCCTGGATTCGGAGCTCATCAGGGGTGTACCTAGAAGAAGAAGCGGAGGGACTGTGTCGGCTGCATTCCTCATGCTCGCCCTGCTGAGGTTCCTGCAAACCTGGGGAGGTGACATGGTGGCAGGGATGGCCGCAGCACCAGGAGATTGAAGAGCCCCTTCCAGACTGGCTCTGCTGATCTCCTGGTGGAGGACGATCAGGCCCCGTGTTCACAGAAAACCGAAAGATAAGATAAAATTTACCCCATCGTCATTCCATAAATGACAGCAACTGTGACCATTTCAGTGTGTTTCTACCAGGACTTTTTCTACACAAAAGATTTTTCTTTGTTTTGTGTTTTCTTTTTCATGTGGTTGAGGATCCTGAGCATGCTGGCGTTATCGTTCTCCCGGGCTGTCTGCAGTTGTAATCAGGTGTTGTGTGTTCAAGACACCCTTGGCCCCCGACCCACTTTGTCTGGGCTCCTACAGGACCCGCAGATAAAGCAGGAGCCTGCTGTTTGAGCCACCATCTGCAGCCCCGTGGCCCTGAACTCTGTTCATCTGGCCGTTTGTATTTCCCAGAGTCAGGGAACACTTGGACTGCCACCTCAGACAGCTGTGGCATCGCATTTCAGCCTGGACCACTTTGCTGCAACCTCTCTGGACCTCAGTTTCCTCAGCTGTAAATCATAGCAGCACCTGCCTCCCAGGGCTGTTGTAACATGTAATGATAGTGCCTGTGGGCCAGCAGCGACACTCAGACTAAGCAAATCAGAACCTGCATGTTTACACGCTCCTCAGGTTATGATATGTAAATTAAAGTTTGAGAAAGGCCAATATACACACCTGGCACCTAGCAACTCTTTAGAAAGTGGGCATGCTTAATGACCATGATGATGACAGCGACGCTTGTCAGGGTGGAAAGGGATACTTGGGGAGTTATCTGGCCGGTCCATAGCCACCGTGAGCCAGCCTCTGTCTGGCACCTCTGGGGCAGAAGAAAGGCCTCTGAGCTCTACAGCCTGTGCCTTGCTCATTCCTGTTTTGTTCCTGACTGAACTGAATTCTTCCTCCTCTTGCAAGTCCTGCCCAGCCCTCTGGCTCCTCTCAAGCTGCCCTTTCTCTGGTGGCCACAGTACCTGGCCCCTCTGTGCCTTTCGTGGCTGTGTGGTGTCAGATTCCCTCAGCTGTCTCTCGGGGGTTCCGCCTTCCCTGTGGGGCTGGGCTGGGAGAGGCAGTTGCTGCATTATTTATGGAGTGCTGTTAGCGAGACCCGAGGATGGGTTACACACAGTTTATTCTTCTGCACCGTGGGTGGGATGCCATCCGGGGCCTCTGTTTAATACAAAACAAAACAAAGCCAAACAGAGCCACAAGCCAGAGTGGCTGTTGGCTGAGTCCTGTGCCCTGCGTTAGGTGAATGGTCTGCCCAGGCCTTCTGGCCCTGGGGAGGAAGATGAGGAGAGGGACTCCGGTGGGGGTGGGGAGCCAACTGGCAGATTTGTTTAGGTGACCACCAAACTCTTGAGGAATTGAAGGAGATTAGAGGCCTTTTCCCTAAAAATAAGAAAATGACATCATTATTCTCCTTTCTCCCAAAGGGACCAGGCTGCCACCAATGATGTCACTCATCAGCCAGGTTCTCCCATCATCGGGCTGGTTTGGAATTCATGTCACTCGACATCTGAATGAAGGCCACCCTGCTCTGCCCTGCTGTCCCATTTGTGGGTCGGCCCTGGGCCTTGCCCTGATGGCTGGCGTTGGCCACCTTGCCCACTTCCTGTGTCTTCCCAATGTAAACACATCGGTCCAGTGTCCCTGGAGAGAGCCAGCCATGTCCAGTGCCTCCCTGGCCTTGTGCCTTTTGCTGGAAGTGCTTTTCCTTCCTCCCCCATTTCTCTGTCCTTGTCCCTCAGGCTCATAGATGGCCGATTATATGATAATGTGATAAGTGGAGGGAGTGGGCACAGGTAACTTGGAAAGGTAGGTGGGAAGTGGGGACGTGTCAGAGAATGTTCTGGAAGAGGTGACAAATGAGCTGGGTAGTGAGGGCTGAGTAGGAGTGTTCAAGATTGCCGAATCCCCCTGGATAGTTGAAGAGAAGACAGCCATCGGGTGGTGTGTGTGGGGAGTGTGAATTAGCTCTGTCTTCAGGGAGCCCCGTCTCTCACTGTAGGATGGGGGGACTGTCACTCAGTTTTAAGGAAGTCCTCTATATGTTTATAAACAAACTGGCCTTCTCCTCCTGTGTCTTTTTTTTTTTTTGAGACAGAGTCTCACTGTGTTGCCCGGGCTAGAGTGCCGTGGTATCAGCCTAGCTCACAGCAACCTCAAACTCCTGGGCTCAAGCAGTTCTTCTGCCTCAGCTTCCCGAGTAGTTGGGACTATAGGAATGAGGCACCGGCTAATTTTTTTCTATATATGTTAGTTGGCCAATTAATTTCTTTCTATTTTTTTTTTTTTAGTAGAGACGGGGGTCTCGCTCTTGCTCAGGATGGTTTCGAACCCCTGACTTTGAGCGATCCGCCAGTCTCAGCCTCCCAGAGTGCTAAGATTACAGGCGTGAGCCACCACGCCCGGCCCTCCTCCTGTGTCTTTAACAGGGGCCTGTTCCTTTCTGTCAGAACCTGGTGTGATCTGCGTTCTATTTCCAACACACTGCCAAGGGCTCCAGAAAACTCCCTACCCTCCTCTGCAAAGAAATGCAAGCGATTCCTGGAGGAGAGTCTCCTCCCTTTGCCTTTGTGACTTTGGACTTGGCAGAGCCTGGGGGCTTGGTGGAAGTTTTGTTTTCTTTGATTTTGGTCTGTCTGGGAAGTTGTGAGGCCTTTGTGTGCTCTCTCCGGTGGACTCCACAGTGGGGTCTGTGTTGAAGGGTTTTCATAGCTCTGGGAGTGCATTCCTAGGGATTTCCTCAGGTGTGAATAGAGCACAGCCTGCAACCTCAGGAGAGAGCTCTCTGGGACTTCGTGGTGGGTGGGTGCAGGTTAGAAAATCAAACTGTATGGGAATTGCTTTCTAAAAGGGTTCCTGTGTCTTGGTTTGCAGGTTTCTTTTGAAACTTGAGTATGGTCACTTTTACACAGTCTTACAGTAAAAAATCCAGGGCTCTTTCTCTGTTGCCATTTAATCTTTTTACGGTTGCCTTCTCCTTCCTTTCTTACTTCCTCCAAGCGTTTGAATTTTTGTAGTAAAACTGCTTTTAGGTGGGTAGAAACTTCTTTTTTTTTTTCCTTGAAAGAAACTTAAAAAAATCTGGAACAACCCAACGTCACCTTACTTTAAAATTTTATTAATAATAAGATTTACACATTCTTTTTTCATTTCTCAACAAGGAGGTTTTTGTCTTATGTTCTTAGAAGTTGATTTTTCCCTCCTTTTTTTAGAATCCATTAAATTATATATTGCCTAAAACAGGTGGGCCTGACACTTTTTGATAGACTGTCAAATATCGTTAAGTCGGGAGAGAGCTGATTTGGGCGGCGTTCCTATGGCTGAGTGGGTGTTCGTAGGTGGAGAGCTGTGTGCTGTACCCCTTGACTAGAGAGGGGACCTTTCATTTGTTGCTAATTTGGTAAAAACCGAAATGAGGTTCCAAGTGTGGGCAGATAAGTGGGTTTTTTTTAAGTAGTTGGAGCAGTTGTCAATTTCAGGCGCATTCATCTTGCGATTGAGTATTCCACCCCACCATTTGCCTAGGAGTGGCAGACACATCGTCTGATACTGTGCACCCAGCTGCCTCGGTCTGTTTCTGCCTTAACCATGGTTAACTAATAGGGAGGTGCAGAACGCTTCCTGCATTGGCTGGTTGCACACCTGGGACTAAGAATGAGAAATTCCAGCTTGGAGAGACAGTCTGACTTAGAGAGTTTTTAACCTCTTTCCCACAAACATCCTCATAGCAAATGTTTATTGAGCACTTACTGTGTGCCAGGCATGCCCAGCACTCTTTATGGGTGACCTCATGTATTCCTCGCACCAGCTCTGTGAAATAGTGACTGATCCCCATCCAGGGCTTGAATGACTTGCAGAAGCTAAGACTCAGTCCAGGAGATTGGACTCTTAAATTTGTGTTCCTTATTTCTTTCCTACATTCTTTCAATGTTCAGTAATTGGTAGTGTTGGTTAATGGTGATGGAATTATTTGTTTTTATTATTATCATTATGAAGAAATGGGGGCTGAGAGATGAAGTGATTTCGCCCAGTATGTTACCGGCAGGGCTGTGACTAGACCTCAGGACTTGGCTGCCCAGGCTCTGCCAGTCCTGTGTGTTTTCAGGGAGCTTGCCTCATCTTTTCCCTAAGAACTATTATTTATCATCTCGGTGGCCTTCTCCAGGGCTCCCTGGATGGCAGTGGTTGCTGTTTGGGAGAGGCTCTGGCCTTCCTGTCCTCCCTTGTGTAGCTGAGAGATGATGGCACCTTTGCCTAGAAGTAGGTGGCCAGTGTTTCTGAACATGCTCAGGCTTTTCATTTTTATTTTTCATTCTCAAAGCATTTTTCGTCATGTCTCCGTGGCTCGGAAAGAGAAGGAATGGCCAGATGAGGCTGTTATTGGCCAGTTGAACCTTTGTGTTCTTAAGGATGCCAACTGTTGTCCCTGTGGACAGAGATCTGGAGTGGCCGGCCAGAGGACTCTGATCTTGACCTTTATCTCTTTAATTACTTGGATGTAGATGTAGGAAGAGTGTTTGTATCTGGACTTGATAAGATAATGGTGAGTATACTGGGTGCCATAATTAGGATTCCCCCGTGATGCCTTGATGGGCCTGCAGTGGCAGCCTGAGCTCTTGTAAGATTTCATATCAGTTAATACACAGTTCTGCTCTTGAGTTGAAGAAACCCCCAGGGTACAAACCCAGGACAGAGGCCATGTGATGACAAGACCTGTGCATGGGTGTTGGTTGACAGTAGGTCAGGTGTAGCTGCCAAAGGGCCTCTGCCAAGAGCCCTGGTGCAGCGAGGTATCCCATGGGAGCACATTGCTGCTTAGAGGAATCAATCCAAAGACCTGTGCTTGGGCCAAGCAGGTCTCAAATGCACAAATGCAGAATTGATGGATGTGATCTAGCAGCATGTGTGAAACAGACGTTAGGGTTTGGGTGGATTGTAAATTCATGGTGCTGTTGTAGCCAGAACCTATAATTTGATCTTAAATTTTTTTGTGCAATGACTTTATTGTTTTCATTAAAATGATACATGACCCTTATAAAAAAAAATACAAAACTATAGCCATAGAGGAAAGTACAAAGAAGAAAGCAACTCTTAGCTCCCAGAAATAACCTATTTTAATATTTGGTAGACAATTTTCCGGATATCTCTATGTACATTTTGAGACAGAACTGATAGCTAGAGAAGTATATAAATAGGCAATTTTATAACAAGGTGTTCCTTGTTCTGCATGCTATGCAAGAGATTTTAAAAATAAAAAAACATTTAATTTTATTTTCATTTAACAGAAAATGAAATGGAAGTGATACTGAAGAAACTGCTGAGCTTCAGATAACTGTTTCTTTAACAAAAGAAATCGGTTTCTCAGATGTGCCTCTAAGGCGGTGGTTCTTAACTGGGGGTGATTTTGCCCCCTGGGGCACTTCTGGCAATGTCTGGAAACATTTTTGGTTGTCCCAACTAGAGGGTAGGGGTATCGGCATCTAGTGAACGGAGGGCGTGGATGCTGCTAAACGTCCTGTGCCGTACAGGACAGCCCCCCCACAACAAAGAATTATCTGGCTTCAAACGTCAGTAGTGCTGAGGTTGGGAAACTGCTCTAAGGGTAAGGAAAAAAATGATTAAAACCGTTAGGAAGGTGAAATCATTTTGCTTTATCTTGGTTGCAGTTTTAGGCCATTTTGATTGGGCATCTGTAAGGAAAGATAAGATGGTTAATCTCATCATAGTTTCTCTTTTCTGTCCTTAACAACAAAATCAAGAGGTGGCATTTGTTATTTTTACCTTGTCAAAGTTTATGACATTTGCACTCCATTCTGCAATTCTAAGTCCTGGGTGTTTAGTCTTAGTTTTATATTTAAATGATTGGGACCAAACACCATTTCTGTACCCATGGTTTCCCTCTTTCTGGGTTGATTTTGCATCTCCTCTTGGTTGGTGGGCTATTCGATCTTAATATAAATTTAACATGTATGGGAAGGGAGGCGTCAGCCCCCACTCTGCTTTGCCCTGGTCGGACTCATGCCTGCCGTTTTGAGTTTGTGTCTGAGCGCCATACTTAGAAGGGTAGAGAGACGTGATGGAGTGTCTCTGGGACTCTGCGGGGTGGGAAACAGGGTCCTGTGGAGAAATGGGATTGGACGTGGGATTGGGTTTTGAAAAGACTTTCATGTGAAAGCAGAATTACTGGTCTTACCTCTGAGGGCTCCCAGAAGGTTAGATCTCGAGCTGCCTGAACATCAAGGACGGGGTGCCTGATGTAGGCTGCCTTGGGAGGGTGGTGAGTTCCCAGTTAGCTGAAGTGTGCTGGGGTACCACCTGTTGCCATATTGTCTGTAGATGTTGGGTTTAAGCTATCAGCTGAGTGGCTGTTTTAAGTAACTTTCCAACCTTGAGATTCTGATAGTCTAATAATGCTTTCCCGTAGCTACCTGTTCCTGGGGAGGAGCCTCAATCACTCTGTTTTCCTCCTTCCTGCTGTTTGGGACAAGGGTGAGAACAGCCAGGGTCATCTTGAAGAGCAAGTGCTACAGGACAGAGACTTAAATGTTCTGTACAGCTTAAATTTGGATCCGCCATCTACTGACTCAAAAATGTTTGTGTTAGATTCTGCCCAACTAGTTCCAGTTGGTGTCCATAGTATTTCCAAGATTACGGGGACTGAGCACATTCTAAACCCATTCGTGAGGCAATACATGTATATACAATTTGGGCAACATATCACAGACACTGCCAAGGAAGAGAACATACAGATTGTTCCCTGCATAATTGGAATTGGGTGTTCTGTTAATGTCGTAATCAGATGTCTATCACAGTGTGACTTACTGATGGCTTTGATTTGTTTGTAGGGGAGCTATCCAGTTTGGGAAGATTTCATAAACAAAGCAGGAAAGCTGCAGTCCCAGCTTCGGTAAGTAGAAGCACATGTCCTACAGGAAAAAGGCAGTGTCCTTAGATAGAGTGTGAAGGACCAAGATGCACATTGGGGTTAATTCTGGATGTGTTACAGAGAAGCATGGCGTGGGTTCTGATTGGAGCATTACCACTTCCTAGCCAGATTCTCCAGGCCCCTCATTCCCATGTGTAAAATTGAACCCATATCTGCTTTGCCTCCTTCCACAGGAGTTTTGAGAGTCAAATCAGGTACCGTATGTCACAACGGGCAGTATTTATGTAGAGCTCACTGTGTGCCAGGCATTTGTTAACCTGTTTAAATCTCACACCCCCGTGAGGTAAGTACAGATATTATTCCCATTTTGCTGATGAAGAAACTGAGACACAGATAACTTAAATAACTTATCCATAGTCATATTGCTAGTAAATGGCAGAGCAGGGATTGGAATGTAGGCAGTCTGGCTCCATAGTCCATGTTCTCCTGCTTCCTGCTTATGGCCTCTCTGCATAAAGAGTTTAAAGCCTAGTGTTGACTATTGTGTAATTCCATTTACATGAAATGTCTAGAAAAAGCATATCTGTAGATATGGATGTAGATTAGTGGTGGCTTGGGCATAGGGATAGACCAGGAGATTGACTACAAGTGGGTAAGAGAGATCTTTCTGGGGTTCTGGAAATGTTCTAAAATTGCATTGTAGCGATGGTTTCACAACTCTAAATTTACTAAAAATCATTGAATCCTACCCTAAAGAAGGTGAATTTTATGGTATATAAATTATGCCTCAATAAAGCTGTTCAAACAAACAAGATCTGGTGCTGATCCACTCTAAGGGGCTATTATTTGCCTAGGCATGTGCTTGTTCGTGTTTCACTCAATATGAAATAGAAAACATGTCAACATCTTCTTCTTAAAACTATACCCTTTTGGCTGGGCACGGTGGCTCACACCTGTAATCCTAGCAGACTGGGAGGCCGAGGCGGGTGGATCGCTCAAGGTCAGGAGTTTGAAACCAGCCTGAGCAAGAGTGAGACCCTGTCTCTACTAAAAATGTAAAGAAATTAATTGGCCAGCTAAAAATATATATATATAAAAAAAATTATCTGGGCATGGTGGCGCATGCCTGTAGTCCCAGCTACTCCGGAGGCTGGGGCAGGAGGTTCGCTTGAGCCCAGGAGTTTGAGGTTGCTGTGAGCTAGGCTGATGCCATGGCATTCTAGCCCAGGCAAAAGAATGAGACTGTCTCAAAAAAAAACTATACCCTTTAAATCAGTGTAGAGAAGGGATACGATTGTACTTAGCAGTGCTCCATGAAGGATGGGACATCTAAAAAAGTATGTTGATGATTCCCTGCACAGCATTTGGGGGACGACATTCCTTGGTTTGGGGATGAGGAAGGTTCAGAGGGCAGAGCATGAAGGTGTTTTCTAGGATAAAGAGGCAAGTGTGATGAAGGGTGAGGGAGGGATGATGGCATGTTCTTGGGCCTTTGCCCGTGGGCAGCAGGTTACTGCCCAGAGCTTTAGCCATAAGACTGGAGGTTCCATGGCTCACCTGTAGATTAGGTGAGAAGGACTTGGGAATGGTAGCTCTTTTCCCCGCCTTCATTTCTTCAGCTTTGTGGGCCTGGGATTTCCATCCATGAACTTGGGATTTCCAAAGCCATGAGTGGGCCGCTAGATGGACAGTGGACTCCGGAACACAGTGCCTTTTCCAGTTGTCAAGTCCTGTACTGTTTCCTGCGTAGGAACCTGCGATTACTTTCTGCTAGATCAGATCCAGCCTCCTCTGCTCAGAATTCAAGGCTTTTCATTTGAGGCTTTCACCAGCCTCACCTTGTGCAGCCACATCTCCTCCCCCTCTGTCTCTGCCACGCACAGTCTCTGTCCTGTGGGAGGTCTCCTTCTATAGGAACACAGTAAAACATTTAAGTACATTTCCCTCCACTTTTGCTTATTTGGCCTCATTTGATTGTCTGGCAGGCTTTCAGGGTAGGCCAAGAAAATGGTTCTCTTCCCCTTTTACCAGTGAGGATGCTAAAGCGTAAAATAATGAACTGATTAGCTGTCTTAAACATATAAAGTAAAACTTATCCCTGCTGGTATAAGGTACAGTTTGTATTATTAAACAATATTTAGGCCTGAGGGCAGGGACCCTTTCTTTTATTATTTTGTCAAATTTCTAATGCAGGGCTGAGAGCACTGTAGGGGCCTCGTGCGCGTGGTTTAATTTTCTGTATAGAGGAAGGATGAAGTTTAGGTTGCGGAAGAGGCATCCAGTCTTGGTGTATTTAAGCAGAATCACTCCTTCGTGCTGCTGGTGGTTGCATGTTTGCTCTGCCCCATCGGTGAGGGCCAGCATGTCTTGTGACTACACCAGACAGTGAAATATGACCGTCATTTAAAAGCCCTTAACTCCTCAAAATTGACCATCGTCCTAATTTCCAGTGGAGCGCTGGTGACTGCGTAATACGCAAGGCACCGCTACAGCTGGCTCATTAAATTTGGATGGTTGGCACTGAGTTGGATGAGAATAAATCCAGCCACTGTGTCAGATATTAATTGTAAATGAGAATGACCTATTCATAAATTCCAGGGTGTTCGATAAAGCTAACTTTTCCAGGGTTTGCATTTGATGTCAACTCTTTAAAAAATATGCTTCAAAGTGGTTTTTTGGTGTGTATATATATCATTATTGAAAAAACAAATTAGAGCAGAATGTTTTCTTACTCTACTGGAAAATATCAGCCCTCATTTTGAAGTTTGGCTCTAAGGGACTGTCACCCAGGTTCTCCCAGGGACCACTCCCAGCACCTTCCAGGAACCGTTTGTT
The DNA here is from genome assembly GCA_963574885.1 of Lepilemur ruficaudatus. NCBI lineage: Eukaryota > Metazoa > Chordata > Mammalia > Primates > Lepilemuridae > Lepilemur > Lepilemur ruficaudatus. Next base: position 135,560 of record CAUYRT010064994.1, on the reverse strand, counting down.
TCATGGCCACTTTTGCTTATATTTAAAGGCCCTTTCTTTCCTTTTTCCCCATTTTGAACTCTTCCCTTTCTAGTCCTTTTTGTTATTCTTCCTTCAGCAACTTTGCATTCTTGGGGATTGCTCAGTAAAGACTGGATTCATGTAAGAAATACTTGAAAATTAGCATGCAGCTGTGGGTTCATTTGTGAAGTGTTCACATGCTAGTTCTGGGGCTTGTTTGTGTGGCATCCACGCACCTGGCTTGGCGGGTTGACTGCTCTCCACTGGATGGTGTCTCAGGTCATGACTCCAGGAGTCAGTAGACATCAGAGTGCTCAGGGCATCTTACAGTGCTCAAGAAGATGTTGAGAATTCAAAACAATTTCTAGGCACTAAAATGAGTAGAGTAACTTCTCCCATTCTCAGCTTTTAGGAATTCAGAAGGGAAATTCAGTTGAAATAGAATCCTAAGATTAAAAAAATAGTATCTCAGTTTCATTATAATTAGAATTTAGGGAGAAAAGTCCCACTGCCAGGATCTTGTCTTGTATTGGGTCTAGCATGGGCCTGTGAGTCATAACACTGGGGTGCTAGTCCCAGCTCTGGTGTGAACTTGGGATCTTGAAAGTCACTTTGCATTTGTGGCCTCAGTTTTCCCATCCCTAAAATGAATTTGAACTACATGATCTCTCTCTGTGATTCCTTCGCCAGTTCATGTGTATATATATTGTTTTCCTACTCTATCCTGTAGCGCTTGTATTTTTTATGTTTTTTCTTTTAGGTAGAAACACCTGTCTTCTTACCTTTGCAAAATTTTGACTGATAATAATTTGACAGTCAGGTGAAATGGAAGCAAAGGTCTACTAGCATTTATTGATTAGCACCAAATGAGCTGGACACTGTTGGGGTAGAGTGCTTAGAAAAAAGTGGGTCCATCAAGCCAGTGGTTGTCCGTATCCAGTGGAGTTGCTTCTCCTGGAAAGTTACATTCACTCCTTAGCAGAGGTTTTAGCTTTTGAGCTGAAATGAATTCGCTAGTGTGAGGCATTCCTCATGCTTTTGTTATCTGTTTGCATTTCAGGACAACAGTAGTAGCAGCAGCTGCCTTCTTGGATGCCTTTCAGAAAGTGGCTGACATGGCCACCAACACACGTGGTAAGCAGATGGAGGCTGCTTCCAGCATTGGCTGAATTCAGCATGTGGGCTCTTCCCCTTGGGTGGCTGCACAAGAAGATATAGCTTAACTTATCAGAGCTTAGCTGACTCATGTTTTTCATTTTTTTTTTTTTTAACTCTGTGGGCTTCCGCATATTAAAAGTTGCAACTAGTTTTCCAGATAGTAAAGCACATGGGAAGAAAAATGAAAAATAAAGAGAAGGAGCCATTGTTTTTACATGAGGTGGCCTGATGTGTTTTTTGATCACTTTAATGATGTGCTGGTTGTAGAACCTGGAGCTATGCCTTGAGTTGCAGCTTGTTTTTCTCCCCCTTCATGTGGGTTGTCCTGTGGTTTTTCTTGTTCCCTTGTGGCATGAGAAGCAGTGGGAATGACTGGATAGACCATTTTTCTGGGTTCCCATAAAGCAAGGAACCCTTTTATAATGAGTGTCCATTGCATTGTATCTATTTGTGTCTCTTACATTTGACTGCAAACCTCTTGAGCCAGAGTCTATGACTTATTCATGTCTGAACATAGTGCCTACAACATAGTGGGTATTTAAAGTATATGTATTAAATCAATAAAGGGAAATCTTTTGGAAAACTTTTATATTTTCAGTGAATACTGAATCGCACAAAGGATATTCATAACATGTGAAAGATATAAGAAGAAAATACCCCTGTACGCACCACTGTCTTTATGAAATACAATGTTAGCAGTAACAGAGAGGTCCCCTTTTCAAAGGGGGAGATGTTTCTTTTTCATTCCAATGCAGTGACTCTCTCTGGCCTCTTACTTTGTCTTGCCTGTCTGAGTCTCCTGTGTTGCACTGGCAGCTACATGCCTGTTCTCTTCATTGTCATGGTAACGTTGGAATATTTGGGTGTTGAGGACAAGTGCTGGGGGATTGTTCCCAGTCCCACGAGAGTTAAGTTTCTCAGAAGCGCATGAAGGATAACTCCGATGGGTTTGAGTAGATACCCATTTACTACAGGTGCGTAAATATTTGCGTGAATTTGCCGCGAGGACGCTAGTCATTCATTTAACAAACTCAAACTCCTTTTATTTCAGGCACTGTCGTGGGACCACAAAAATCACTACTTTACTCTCCTTATCCTGGAGGAGCTTGCAATTGAATGGGGAAAATGAGATGTGTAAATAAGGGATTTCAGGGTAGAACTAGTATGTTTGGTATGGTAACAGTGGTAGAACACAGTGCTAGGGGATTATAAAAAAGTGAGCAATTAACTCAGCTTAGGAAGTTGGGGAGGTTTTCCCAGGGGAGGTAATACTTCTCCTCGTTTCCAAGATGCCAGTGGTGTTTGAAAAGGTTCCCTGGGAGAATTTGACTGAGACATCAGAGCCGTGGTCTTCATCCAGTTTGTTAGCGTGGTGTGGACCTTAACTGGTGTTTTTTCCAAAGCCCTTTAAAAAAATTATTATGTAGCTTTAGTGTGTCCGTTATAGACACTTAAGAAAATACAACCATAAAGAAGAATGTGACATGCAGCCAGTGTTTACCACTGTTAACAGTATTGGGTCTGTTTTATATTTTCTTCTACTTCCGTAGTCTCTGGAACGGGCCTTGTCAGCCGTATTGATATCTTTCTGTAATAGCCATTAGAATGTCTTTTTTTTTTTTTTAAAGCCGCTCTATTGTTTTAAAGAACTTCGATATCTGACGTTGCATGTTTGAGGCTCTGCAATTCCTAATGTTTTTATATTTTAATTATTTAATTATTGGATGGATACTAATGGATTGACTAGGAAGGGGATCCCCTGATTGTCCATAATTTCCTGCAGTGGGAACCTGGGTTTTTGAAGACGCTCCTCCCAGAGTGGCTGTTGGTGGGACACTGGAGCTGCCTGGAAATTGTCATGGTTTGAAGGGAGGAAAAATGGCAGTTATTTGTGGGGGAAAAAAACCTAGAAAAGCCTCTCTGTGCTGGTGATGGGGGTGGAGTAGGAGTTTGGAGGTGATATATGTGACCAAAGACAAATAATGTCACAGAGAACAAACCCCTGCTTTGACATATTTTTAAACTATTGAATTTCAAGTCATTTTTAGTGATGCTAGAATACTTTCTGTTTGGAATCTGTATGTATTAATACTTTCATTGAGTGGGTGCATGTGAGCCTTCATATGACCTAAAAAGTACATAGTTGATAGAAAGAAGGTGTATTTTCTGGAGACAGTAAGAGAAACTTGAATGCATTTCTTGTATGGCAGTAAGTATCCAAAGTGATTTTTATTAAGTTAATTCTTACTTAAAAATTTAAAAATATAGAACATGCTCTTTAGTTTAAAAAACTCAAATAATAAAGTATATAAAGTAAAATCTACCCTTAGCCTACCCAGGGATTGGGTTTAGTGTCATTTATAGATTTATTAATATTTCCATATATAAACAAACACCTCTGAGAAGAAAAAAACTGGTTACAGAATAAATGGAATGATCTGTGGAATACAGTGTATCTGTGTGATTGTTTCCAGAAGGTAACCCCTAAAGAACATTGTTCCTGTGCTTTTGTTCCATAGTATATTATAATTATCTTTCCACTTCAGTACCTATAGATCTACCTCATCCTTTCTAGTGGCCAGATGGAATTTCACTGTCTGGATATAGCACAATTTAATCATTATTCTGTTGATATTTGGGTTATCTTCAGGTATTTGCTATTACAAGCTGTGTTGTAGTTAATGTCCAGGTATACATCCTTCTGGAGTTTTATGAGTGATCTATTTTTAATGGTGTATGGATCATCAAGGAAATGATGAATCTGTAGAAAGTGCTTCAAGCTGTTTTGGTCAGCAGCAGATAGGTTTGAACTTAAGTTCAGTATGGGCTGTAACTCTAATAGGGCTTGCAGTTTAATGTCTACCCACTGCAGAAAAAGAATCCTTAGTTCACTCCCTGACTTAGAGCCTTTAGATGTATTTTTTTTGAGTCCTTCTTGCTCGAAGTGGTAGAAGAGAATTGCAGTTATGCTTAAATATATCTCTTTTAGGCAAGCGTCCAGAATTTCAAGCTAGCAGGTCTCTGGTTTCCAAAATATTAGCATTTCATATTGTTTCCAAAAGGAAACAGCTCTGAAAAGTCTTTGTCCTTTTTAGCAAATCTTTTGCACTAGCCATTAATAAAAGGTACTTAAGAAAACGTTTTAAAAGTAGTCACTGTAAAAGCAAAATCAATTTTGTCATTGTATACCTATTGTTAATGTGGAAATAAGTTAGAACTCAATTATTTTGTTCATTGTTTTTTTAAACGAAAGCGTACAAGTGGATATTATAATGTGTATATTGAGGTTAATAATTAAACCATAATGGAATTTGAGTATATTAGCATTAGACACAGTCCCATATTTTGTTGATTTTATACTCTGGAATAAATATACAATTTGTGTTAAATATGAAAGTACACCTTTTCCTGTATTATTGACCACAAAGAATTAGTCTTAGGCATTCAGTATACATAGAACCCTAGACAATGTGGAGCAGAGTCTCAACTTTCTTTGTATCCATAATAGACCAGCACATGGCCTATCATAGGAATTGAGAAATGTTTGATCTGAGTGGCATGCATTTGTCTGCGTTACTTAAAAAAATAAGAAAAAAAAAAGGAAATTAAGAAATCAGCATTCTACAGGAGAGGTGGCCTGTGTTGTGGAATAGAGTTCGTACACCTGTGAGCTGTGCCCTCCCGCATCAGGGACTTGTTCCCTGCTTGGCTGAAGGCAGGAGTACCGGGCGGGTGAAACCCTCCCTCTTAGTCAGCTCTGGCCGTTCACGGCCACTGCAGCATTTGCTTGTGTCAGCAAGGGCCTTTGAAGGACACAGTGCTGTGTGACTTTCATTTTTGTCTTACTCCATTACTTTTATGGCTTTGAAAAACTATCTCAGCCATGTGTAGATGATACACCAGACCCATAGGAAGAAGTTTAAGATTCTAAGAAGGAAGGAACCGAATCCCAGGTAGACTAGATCATCTTTATCCCATCTGACAATTGACTAGATCATTTTTAATGTCCAAAATCTTTTATCAATCATTTTAAAAAGTGGGTGTGGTTTTAACAGTACTACTGAAAATCATGGTAGCTAGCCTTTGTTGGCTGTGTACCATGGGCTGGGCTCTGTTTTGTGTGGTGTACATACATTTTCCTTTTGTTCTCATAACAGCCTATGAGTAGGTACCTATGATCTCCATTTTGGGTGATGAAGTTGGGCCAGAGAGTTACCTAAACTGACAAAGGTCACACAGCCCGTAAGTGGTGAAATTGGAATCTGGCCCAAAGCCTGCATGTTAACCAACCATTAAATTATACATCCTTATGTGAAGGGCTCCTGGATTTAATATAAGCTTGTATTTTGCTTTTGAAATTACTTGATCCTGAATGTGTTAAAAAAAATCTATGTAGCACAAAAAACAATCTATGTAGTTGGGATAACAACAACAACAAAATCTACATATAGTAGTTGGAATAGCAACTAGAATGGGACCCTGGATGCCTGGGTTTGACTTCTGGCTTTGTCAGCTGTGTGACCCTGAATAAATAATATTTCACTTCTCTGGGCTTTCATTTCCCCACCTGTAAAAGAGCCTAGGGTCCAAGATGATCACACGTAACATTTTTTTTTCTCTAATATTCTGTGCTCTTAAAATCTTGCTTTGGTCTTCATTAAATGTAAATGAAGTTGGACAGTATAAATTTCTTTTTCTATGTTATTTTTAGAGCTTCCAATTTTTGCTCTGGGGACAAAGGGAGTGGAGGAAGCCAAGTTAAGCAGACAGTAACAGAGCAGAAGAGTGGAAGGGAAAAGGGGAAACTGCAGATGGGCATCTGGGTTGGTTTGAGTTATAAAAGGGACCCCACTCAGACTTGGAGTGATGCATGAGGAAGGCAGGTGGAAGCTGGCACTCCTAAGATGGCCATGGAAGGCTGGACTGTCAGACTGGAGCTTTAATCAGTGAGCCAGGATCACCAAAGTTGGTGAAGACAATTGCTGCAGGTTTGGTTCTTAAAAATGTGATACATGTTTTTAGTGTAGATTTTTGCTAAATGCTACGGTCTCCAGATCTGGCAGCATGCATCGTAATCACTGAAGTTCATTCTGAAGTACAGATTTCAGGGCCCTGCTTTTTTATACCTATGGAATCAGAATAATTGGGTGGTACCCAGGAATCTCCAATTTGGCAAAGCTTCGTAGGAGATTTTGCTCTCCAGGGAGGTAGGTCTGTTTGTGCTGTGACGTAAGGCCTCTTGCCATCTCGCCATAGCCCACCTGTCCAATGACATCTCCCGCCTGTGGCTGGCAATGCCACCCACTGTTTCCTGAAACCCTTAAAACCTTTGATCCCTTCCTGCTTGCACATGTGCATTCCAGGCTTGGCATGCCCTGTCCACCCCCATCCACCCCCTTGTATGCTTCGGGATCAGCTGCTTGTCTTCCAAGGGCAGTTCAAGGGTCGTATCACCTCTGAAACCTTTGACTCCCCCCAGGAAGTAAGCCGGGCCCTTGCTCAGCACCTCCGGGGCACGGCTGCTGTTAGAGCATCCGCCTCACTATGCTGTCACCATCTTCCCCAGCAGACTGCAGACACCTCTGGGACAGGGGCTGCGTCCTCTCCTCTCTGAGGAACCCAGATTCCCAAATGCTAAGCATCTGGCATTTAGCAGTGTGCAGACAAGGTCTGCTGAATGAATGATAGAACATACACAGCAGCTTCCACACTCACACCCTCGGTGGGTCCTGGTGAGGAAGCCTGTCACCCCTGGGGGCAGGAGACTGTTGGGATGGGGTCTTGGCCAGATTCCTCTCTGAGTTCAGAATTTGAATCTTGGCGACCCCTCCCTGAGGTCGAGTCTCTGATGCGGTGTGTGACTTCATGTATCTTTGTTGCTGAAAGAGGGTCCTTGTTCTTATGATGAGGTTGCTGCGTGGCAGGCAGCAGTCCTGCTCTCCGCTGGGGTGGGGGAGGGAGGGAATCATCCCTTCGCAGGGAGAAGGTGCCGGGAAGCAGTTTCCAAGTTCCAGCCAGACTGCTGTTGTTTGCCCCCAAGTTTTAGTTTAACCAGAGGGTTTCGTTGAGATTTCACTAGCTTTTAACTTCTGGATTGATTTTGATGTTCAAGCCCAGAACTCTCTTTTATGTAATTGGAGTCTTAGGATTTAGTAAACTTTTTAAAAATTAATACATAATAGATGCACATATTGGGGGGGTATATATGATATTCTGCTACATTTGTATAATGTGTAAAGACCAAACTGGGGTAATTGGGATATTTATCACTTTAAATATTCATCTCATCTTTTTGCTACCTAACAAACGCTAGCCTCAAATTGAAAAAAAAATTTTTTTTTTAATTTAGTAAAAGTCATATAAAAGTCACTTCTTGCAGGTCTGGATCTGAATATTCTTTGAATATTACCTTAAAGGAATGTGGTGAAATTTGTTCATTTGATTAAAAATGAAAAGGCATACAACTGCACTCTGCTAACCTGTGGCCATAGATCACAAACTGGTTTTGTGTTCTCTTAGGCCTGTTCTGCTTCCTTAGTTATTTCCAGTTATTGTCCTTTGCATTTTCATAGGAAAAGAGAAAACTTGTGAGTAAGAAAGAAGCTCAACTGTAATTTTTAAGAGCCAAACTTACTGGTTCAAAAGATTCAAGGATAGCGTTATTAATTTTTCTGATGATCGTACTTCAGCCGGAGCTTTATAGTGTGATCTAGCATAAAGCGTCTCTTGATGCTTATGGAAAACTGGCTGGGCGTAATTTTACCTGAAGCCTGTATATAGCTGTCATTGGGGCAACTGACCCCTGATTTCCTAAGTCTGGCACATCTTAGGTGCCCAAGAAACAATTGCTGACTTTTTAAAAAAATTTATAAAGTGAAGTACTTCATAGTTTGCTTGCAGGATGGATGGGCAAGCAGTATTCTCTAATATTTCTTAATATGGATCCAGGCATGCTAGATTGAAGATGACTCAGAAAACTCGCTATTAAGTTTCATCTTCAGGGTTTTGAACTTGATCTCTTGGTTTTGATTCTTATGAATTATACTGAAGAGGCCTTAAGAAAATTTTGCCGTGTTGATAGTTATGCTTTGAAAAGTCTCATTGCTGTATTTGTAAGTGGGTATGAGGAGTAAGAATGAAAGTTTCTTATTTGAAACTACAAATAAGAACATTTGTAGTTGGTTAAAATGGGGAATTGGCTGGGCAAAGACAAATTACCTTTTCTTCCATATTTCTTGTTTGTTTTGTTTCGATTTGAATTGTAGGCCTTATGAAAGGACTTTGACCGTCCTTTGTATATTGTGGTAACACTTAGGCAAACTGGCCTCGTAGTCTGGACCAGAGACCTTCTGTGCAATAGAATTTTCTTTGATGATAGAAATGTTCTACATGCCCCATGTTCAATATGGTAGCCACTAGCTATTGCCACGTGTGGCTGTTGAGCACATGAAACGTGGCTGGTGTGTTTGAGGAATTGAATTTTTTAAAATTTGAATTTGAATTTAAACAGTCATACATACATAGCTAGTGGCTGTTACATTGGACAGCACAGATCTAGGGCCTGTACCTAGTCCTACAAAGAACGACTTGTTCTGCTTTAGCAGTAAAGGTAATATTTTATGAGTTATCTGATTTATGCAGTTTTATATCAGAAAGTTTTGTTGAGGGCTTTACTAAGTACCTGGGCCCTGGGAAGGGGAAGATCAGTCGGATAGGGGCCTTGTTTCTGAGGCATTGTTAGTGGGTGGTGGCAGGCTTGGGGCAGGCATGTGGGAGTATGTTAGGTGGAGAAGTACATGTACATGATAATTATAGTCCAAACAATAACCACCCTCTTTCTTTAGGTATGCATTTTCATGATTTTTCCATGGACAAAATATTGTTCCTAAGGGAGTGAAAATTTGTTCCTGAGGAGGAGAGGGGATCTTATTCTCTTTGTATATAAGGCACAGGTATGCCCACAGTACATCAGCAGGCAGTCATACATTTGTAGGATTAAATTTGGTGGGAAGGTGATGTTTAGGGGAAAAATGTGTCCACAAAAACATGCTTATGGGAGCAGTAATGGGTGGGGGGAGAAGCTTGAGAAAGCTATTTTGTGATGAAGACCTAGCTTTTAACCCATGTCTGCCTTTGACTTCTTGCCTCCTTCAAGGTACATTTAAGCAATTTTCAGGGATTCTTTATCTGAAATAAGGAAGTTGGCAAAATGAACCTATATTCTTGAGCTCCACAGAGTTGTCAAAAAAGTTACTAATGTTGCACAATATCTGGGTTCAAGGTGTTCAGGTCTGGCATGTACCTCTTTGTTACATATTCACCATTTATAAACATTCTTTAACCACACATGCACATAAAAAACAACTTTACTGCTGGGTTATGTCACAGCCATTATTGATGGGACTTTATAGCTATAGTCCTTTGAATGCAATTTTTTTTTTTTTTTATTATTAGGTGAAAGAACTAAAGCATTGGACTCGGGCGTAGCTGATTCTTGCCTAACATGACAGAGAAACAAATCCTCTCTCCCAGGGTGATTGGTTTCCATGCACAACTGACCTCTGATATGTTTACCACTTTGCTGAGGGTCGTAGTGGTGCCAAAACTTGGGATAGATTTAGTGTAGCCTCACTGACTTCCGTCAGCCCCTCAAACCACCCAAACTTTATGTGTGTCTACATAAGTGTGTGTCTATCTGTATATTTTATATTGAGTACCTGTTATGATCTCAATCTTATATGAAGTACAAATAAAAAATCTTGTAAAAAATTGTTGCTACGTATGAGCAACATAGCTAAAAACTGTGGTTATTATGTAAACACAGCTTTGAGATAAATTCGCTAGTGCCTAAGCCCTTTTATACAGATATTTCAAAGCTATCATTGTCCTAGGTAAAGGTGATGTAAAAAATACAGCGCTGGCTTAAATGGGTTCATAAATGCGCATTCTGCTTTCATCATTTCAATGCTTTTCTACTCTGATATAGCTTGAGTCATTTTAACTCATTAGCACAATAGGTTTACTCATACACATTCTGCTAAGGATGAAACAACTTTTTAAAAATGGCCCATGAATGTAAAGTTTGTCTTACTGTTCTGCATTTTTTAAAGCTGTCATGTTTTTTGGTGTGCTTTCTGTGAAACTCAGAGGTGTTGACTTCAGGACGGTAGGGCGGCAGGTGCATTTTTAGCATTTTTTACAAATCACATTATAGATAAGGACTAGAAATAACAAATTCATAGATATATTGAGTATTTTTATTTTATAAATTTAAAAAAATAGATCTTTTCCTTTTTTTCCCAGTTTTTTGTTGGATGGACTTAAAAGGTGTTTGCTTATGAGTTTGACTATTTTGATGGGCAAATATGTACATTCTGGGAGATCTGGAATCATGAACCCAGCATTAATGGCAATAAAATGAAGCCCTCCTTTCCAATGCCATTGATCTTTTCTTGGTATTAAAACTGATGCCTGACGACAGCTCTGTTCCCTGTTCCACAGTGGCCTTTTATTATTGATCTTTGGTTGGGCAGCAACAGTTGCTTAAGAGGACTGTTCACTGTGGTTAACCCGTGTACTTGCCTGAGTGGTGCTTCGCTTTTAACTGTGTCTTCCTGGAATGACACTTGAAAGAGCATCATCCTGTGTTAGTCCGGAAGGATCTCACTGGAATCCCACATTTACAAAAGGATATCCTGGGTCTCCAGAGCAGGATGTCGCTAGAATTCTATAATCCTACAGCAGGGATAGCGAGGGATATCAGAATTCCACACCCAAGCACGTGTGTATGTCCTCTTAAGGATCATCTTACCACTCACTAACAGAGAATAGCATTTGCTATTCTTGGTGCTTTCTATGGGGCCTCCCCGTTATGCTTTGGTGTATTTTCCCAGAGGATGCTTGAATTATGATGTGTGCTGTTCTCTGCCTAACCTCGGCAGCCCCCATTGATGCTGGGGAGTGACGCAGTGGTGGTGGCAGCAGGGGCAGTGGGGGTGAAGGTCCACGCTTGGAGAGGATGTGTGTTTTTATGGGTGACTGAATCGATCTGTGTGCAGCGTGGTTATTTTTGTTGTTAGGCAGTTCACATAATGAAGTGGTTTACTCAGCATTTCCCCCTCCCAGCTTTCAGGGCTGCGGTGCATTTTGTACACACGCGGTGACCACTCTTCCCACCTCTGCCTCCTTCCCATCCTGGTCCTTTCCCTTTGCTTCCCATAGATTGACTTTTTGTTTTGGCTTCATAACTAATAGATCACCCCATCCCCAGTGCCACACACACAAACACATTGCAATCACTTTTGGTAAAATAATGATTAACATTCATGAATGAATGCAATTATTTTAGCTTAGATGAAGAAATTCCTTTTTTGGGGGGTGGGTAATGCTTTGTTGTGAAAGATCATTTGCCATAGAGCCATGAACTTGGTTTGGTCTGCCCTGCCCATCTCAGATAAAAAATAACCGTTTGGAATGTAAATGTGAACTTAAAGGCATTTGATGTGTCAGACCAGTATTTTTCTAGGATGGATCTGTTCTGCCAGACCCCAAAGATACCTCCTCTCTGCTCCCACTGATAAAGTCCCAGCTTGAAAACACACACAAAGTATGAAAACTATTTAGGACTAAAATTTTCACTTTGTGCATGTGTTCTCTGCTGTAGGAAAAGTGTGTTGTTGGGAAATAGCTCAGGGAATAAAGAAAATGCAAAAGGTCTTTTGTCACCAAGAATCTGGCAGTGAATTCTTCTAATGCATTTTAAAGAAATTTGATTTTTATACACTACTTTTAGAAAGCTTAAAGTGAGAATTACTTGCAGGTTTTTTTTTTTTTTTAAAGACATAATTCTCTGGTCTTTCATTTTTAAGAAGCAACAGGGTTTTTTTTCTTTACAGCTCACCTAGTATCTAGTGTGACCTTTTCATTTTTACTGCGGACACTGAGTCTTAGCGAGTCACTTTTCTGAGGCCACCCAGCTAGCAAGGGGCAGAGTGGGGACTCTAGCCCTGGGCTTCCTATCTCATGGTTTCCCCTAAAAGCTGCGTAACTAACCAGTTGTTCACTTTGCCTTCTTAGTTTCCTAGTGAGGGTGTTCAAGGAGGAGATGACATGCGCCGTGAAAAACATCTCTGTTCTTTCTGTGCTCTGAGTCGATTATTGTTTATAAACCTTTTTGTTTCCTTGTTTGTTCATAAGGAATCCTTGGCCATCTGGTTTTCCAAAGCAGTTTTCTGTTTCCATTCTGTCCCTTCCTTTTTCTGTAGAAGATATTTTTGTTTTCCTTTGGGTCTTTGGAGGGGCGAGGCTATTTTTGCTTACATTTTAATCATTCATTATATTTGACATGCGCTTCTTAATCGTAAGAATAACTAGGCTTCGGTTCTCTTGCGTTGCCGTAGTAGACACACACACATACACACCCACACGCGTGATTTTTGATTCCCTAATGTTTACAATTGCCATGGAACTCTTATTTCTAGTAAAAGATACTGCTGTGGAAATCGGCAGCATTTCCTGCTGTGTGTGATAGGGCCCAGGCACCCCAGTTACCATGGAAACTAATATTCAGCCACCAGGGTGGTGCGTCCCTTTAGAGCCGCATTTGAGCACATTTCACAATTCAATACAATGCTGCTGCTTCCTCCCTTTCAAATAAGGAAATGGGAAAAGGCTGATGGATTGCAAATGAAATGAAAAAATACTGTTTCTGCTAAGGCATAAAGAGACCTTTAATATGCACCCTTTTAATGTGATTGTCAGAAGTAGGGCAGTACACAGCTGCACAAAGATGGCCAAAGGTATCTGATAAAATCACAAAGGAATTGTGGAGGAGAGGGTGAATGTTCTTCTTCCTGTGCTGCTAATCCATGGGCTTCTCTTTGAGAGTGACGGGCGTGCGAGGCTGCCAAGGGCATTCACCGCTGACTCTGGTGGAGTCCATTTGGTTGGCCAGAAGGGCTTGATGGCAGACAAAAGACCTTACGCGCTCTGCGTGTGCCGGCCATCCTGTATTTCCTGACCCCTCTGTCTCAGAACCAGATCTGAGAGCCTGGGATAGCTTGCCGGATTTCAGCCCTTCGGTTGCCACTTGAGCACGTGATTGCCATCTGTGCTTGTTTAAAGGCGGATGCTGATTAGGAGAGTGATACTTCATTTGGACAATACGCTTTAAGCTCAAGTGCAAGATGCGTTGCTTGTACTGGAACTAGGGGAAATGTGAGCCGTGTAAATGTGCCTGCCACCTGACCACCCCAGTAGTCCAAGGGTTCCTGCTGGTCACTGGCTACAGGTGAACCTACAGTTTGTCTGCAGGGAGACGACGGTGACCCTGAGACCTGGGTTCGCACTGCAGATGTACAGACTCCTGTTTTATGAGATTGAGGGACGGTAGAATTGCCTCCACCCTTACTTAGATGGATGCCTGTTGCTCTGGTGTTTGTTTTTCCAAAGGCATTGGATAAATCCAACACTGGGAATAGGTGCTATTTGGGGATCTCAGTCCAGCCTTGGCCTTGAGCATTTGCTATGGATCCTCTGCCCTTTGGGGCCCTCAGTTCACCCCACAGCTGCTTTATCTCACACTGAGAAAGGTGGTGGGAACCCCGTTTTGCAAACAAGGAGACTGGCTTGATGACTAGAAAGTGACTTGCTTTAAATGTCACACATCTTTGAAGCAGCAGAGCCTGGAGTGTGCATCTGGTCTGTGTGAGGCTTCAGTCCCACATTCTTTCCCTCTCAGGGATCAGTTGTAGAACCAGCCCAGAGCTTAGGCCAAGGTCTCTCAGTCTGGGCACTGTTGGCATTTGGGGCTGCGTAATTCCTTGTTGCGAGGGGGCCATGCTGTGCCTTATAGGATGTTTAGCAGCATCCCTGACCTCTGTCCCCTCCTAGTTGTGAAAACCAAAAATGTCTCTAGACATTGCCAGATGCCCCCGAGGGCAAATGAGCCCTGGTTGAGAACCACCCAGCTAGACCCTTAAGGTGTTTTTATTGGGCAATTTAATGGAACTGTGGCTATGCCTTTTTGAGGCAGTTGTGAACAGCTTGGTTCATTTAAGCTGCTAGCTTTTAAATTATTCATAACTAAGTTACGATTTTAGAAATTGGACAGTCCATGCATTGTTTCATCTGAGAAACCACTACTCTGCCAAGCTGTATGTATAAAAGTCTGTAAAAAGTCCACATCTTACTAAAAAAAGACTGCTTCCTTTTTACCAGAAGGTCATTTCCCAGTGTGAAAATATGCACAGTTTTTTTTTTCCTCAAAAGATTAAGTCGAGTAAGAACAGGGCTGGCGTGAGCAGAGTGCTTGAGCTCTGGTTCCTGCTGAGCTGCCGCCTGGGTGGGGAGAGGCCTGGTCACAGCTGTGCAGCCTTGGGTGGGTCGGCACAGCCGGAGCACCTCGCTTTCCTTGTCTCCGACAGCCAAGTCCTCCACACCTGCTTGTCAGGGTGACCGTGGAGGTCAAACAAGGTGGTTGCCAGAGTGTTGTATAAATTGTACAGCCCCAAGCAGCTGTGACAGAGGTCACGGTGCTCCTATGTCATGTGATTTCTGGGTCCCTGCCCACCTTCCACCTGCTGGCTCATCAGGTACTCACGGGGGTTCCACCTCTGCCCTTGCTTGGCCTGTCTCCTCCCACCTGTCTGTCTCCACCTTCTGCTCTGTTCAAGATCCAGTTCAGTCCCTGTTTTTCCCCGAAAGACTTCTTTTGCCATTTTTTAATTCCCAATGATTCTGTGGGTTTTTTTTATTACTACAGTTTATTTTGTTTATAATTATTATAATTATCCATAATGATAGTCATTATTAGTTTAATATGTGGTTTCTGATGAGATTGGAGGGATTAACAATGACTTGAATGGATTTTGAGTTTTTTGGGTGTCTCCCCCAGCACGTGCCCAGGTGTCCTGAATCTGTCATCTTCCCCTGCATCGCACACTCCCAGAATGCCCTGCCCGGCCCTCACCTGCAGACTCCAACCTGTTCTGCAAGTTCATCTCAGGCAGTCCCTCCTCTAGGAACTGCGTCCTCCTCAAGGAGCTTAGGAGCCTCCCCAACAGCTCTACCCAGAATCTGGGCTTCTCTGTCGTATCACTGTAACACAGATGTCTTCATGCTAGATGTCACCTTACCCACTCGTGAGCTTCCTCAAGGCGAGGACTCATTCGTTTATTAACAAATAGTGAGTACTACCTTGTGCCTGCCTTGGTTTTTCTTTCCTTTCATTTTGTCCTAATTGAGCTGAAATTCATATAACAGAAAATTAACCATTTTAAAGTGAACAATTCATGGGCATTTAGGACATTCGCAATGTTGTGTAACACCATCCCTGGGTAGTTCCCAAACATTTTCATTCCCGCAAAAGAAGACCTTGTACCCAGGATGATGAAAAAGTTCTGGAGGTGGAGAGTGGCGATGGTTGCACAACAATGTGAATGTACTTAGTGCCACTGAATTGTACATTTATAAATGGTTAACACGGAGCTGAGCGTGGTGGCGCATGCCTGTAGTCCCAGCTCCTTGGGAGGATGAGGTGGGAGGATCCCTTGAGCCCAGGAATTTGAGGCTACCCTGGGTAACATAGTAAGACTTCCTCTCTTAAGAAGAAAAAAAGGTTACAATGGTAAATGTATTATATATATTTATTTACCCAAAACCCATACCCATTAAGCAGTTATTCCCTGTCCCCACTGCTCCCAGCCTCTGGTGCTGTTTCGTGTGTTATTCATCATTATATCCCTAGCCCCTAACATAGAAGGGGCCAAATAAAGCTTTGTTGAGTGAATGAAATAAGTTTTTACTTTAATACTGATTTGTCCTCGTATATCTGTCTAATAGCTATGAAAATGGGGGAAGTTACCTTTAAGGAAATTTCTTAGAAATGTTTCACTAGTGTTTATTTAAGGGATGTTATGATTACCAGTGTCTCCGTGGAAATGCCTCTTAAACCAAAGCTGTTTTGTAAGTTTATTCACCCACCTCTTCATTGTCTTTAGTTGACATTTGGGGCTGATAGTGTTGGTCCTGGTCCTGGTTCTGCACCTGGTGGTATCTGTCTGCCATACTCAAGAACAAAGGGTTACAGAATCTTTCAAATAAATGTAGCGATATTCAAAAATATGCCTTTTGTTAGGATGTTAAAGTTTTTGACAACTATTTTCTTTTATGGGGGGAAAAAGAAAACCTACCACCTATCCTTTTAAAAATTAATGTTTCTAACATGACTTCTTCCTTGAAACATGGCTGCCTTGTTGTTAATTCTTTTCTTTATGCTTACAACTCACAAAATCGTGTTCTTTTCTGTTACTCTATAATTTATAAAATTGTATTGCAGTTGGCTTGGGTAGAATTTACTTAAGCATAGTTGAGCCTTTAAATTTTCCTTCTGGCTTGGACAAAAGCATCATTAATTATGAATATGATCTCCTTTTGCAAAATGACAAGATTGAACATTTCCTCATGCCAGTAACCCAGCTGTCTCATTCTGATGCTCAACAAAGACTTTTTAGAGATTGTTTTTAATGGCCGTGGTATCAGATACTAAAAAATAAGAAGCTAAAGGAATGCAAAATAGTTTATAGTTCATTTGTTTAGAAAAAAATAATGAGAGGTTTTTGCTATACTGTGGCTGTTTCTACTCTTCTGATGCATTTGTGGGCTCCAAGTTATGGCTGCAGACCAAGTAATTGTGCTCTGCTGGTGTCAGATGCAGAATTCCGTTTGTTCAGAGGATCAGTATGTGAGAATCCTAGGGCCTAGGTCACTCTGTCGCTCCCCCTTGGTTTGGTGATGGAAATGGGTGTGATGTCAGCGCCCTCACTGTATGTGGTTACAGGGCCATCATGGCCTCATGACGGTCCATGCAGTAGCTTCTGCTGTGGCCGCTGGAGGAGGATGCACTGGGCTCTGATTCCAGCACCTTGAGGCTTTTAACCGTCATATTACATGACCTTGATCCCGAGCATGTCTGTTCTGCCGTTGGTTAACTGTCTCATTCAGATGGTTTCTGATGTTCCCAGTTGCCCTGTATCCTGAGGGATTTGCTGCCAGAGAAGCTGACCCAGATATGACAGTTGGTTCCTTCGGGTTGGAAAGGCTGTGTTGTTCCACTCTGTCTGCCTGGACAATTCCCAGGGCTTGCCCTGCCTCTGGCCTCTAGCTGGGGTTTTCTAGCCTGGGGATGGACCTATGTTGCTGCATTCCTTTCCAGTGTGTCAGAGAAGCTGGAGAGAGAGAGAGAGAGAGAGAGAGAGTTAGTTAGTTAGTTTCTGTGTATACATACACCTAGTATTTGATGATGTGCTGCAGGCTGGTGAAAGACTTTGTTTCTGCTCACAATTCCTTGAATGAGGAGTTTTGGGTCACTGTTTCCCTTCCATTTTTTAATGTAATCATTTTTGAATTGTGGGCCCCTTTTAAACCAAATATATTTGTGCGTAAGGGATTTTTTTTTTTTGCTAACTTTAAATGGAAGTGCTGTCATGTTAAACACCAGGCTTAAATCACATGGAAATAAAATAGGGCAAGACAGTTTAATGTACTGTGGCTTCACTACTTTAGAAAACATCAGGAGAGGAACCAAGATGGTCTGGAAAGGTCATAGATTGGGGAAGGAAGGGCCGGGATGACCATTTGTCAGTGTAAAAAAAAGGAAAAAAAAAAAAAAAGCAAGACAAAATGGTTATCCCTGTTTCAAAGCCCACCCATTTTTGTTTCCTTCATGAATGTGGTTAGGGATGCGATTTGGCTTCACAAAACCCCTGTTTTCTTTGATTGTATTTGGTATACATTTGGCTCAAAATACCATTTCACATTGTTGTATGTAGTCACGTGTTTTTTTGTTTGTTTGTTTGTTTTTGAGTGCCATGAGGAAAATGTCTGCTCTGGTTCATTTCCCCTCCCCACTTTGTCCCCTTCTTTGAAGGAGGAGCTGCTGGATCAGTCAGCTGCCCCCAGCTGGCCTTGCGATTAGCTGCTGGCCTCCCCTCTGCCTCTCGGGGGCCAGACCTGCCGCTCCAGCCTCTTGCCTGCTGAGCTCCCAACCTGCGAGGATTGAGGCTGCGGCCAGAGCCCTCCTGTTCTCTGAGGCTGGGATCCAGAGGCCTCTCTCCTGCCTCAGTCCTGCCCCTCACCCCTGCGGCCTTGTCCGGTGAAGGACTATGTGCCCTGAGAGAAGAGGGAGCATTGGAGGGTCGCCGTGTTAGTTCTGGTCCAGCCGCTTTGCCACTGATGGTTACGTCACCCCCGGGAGCTGCTGTTCAGCAAATACGGCTAAACACAGCCTGGGGGAGGCTGCCGAAGATGGCAGTCGCACGTGTTGATGAACAGTGTCCCCACCCTGCTCTGACTGCACTTAAAGATGACCACTAAAATCATTTTAGTCTAAAATGGGAAAGAGGGTAAATTATTCTGGTGCAAATGCTGTCATGTTGTTAGTGTTAAGAAATTGCATAGTGTGCTACTTAAGCACCTTTGATCTGGGTTGAATCCCAGCCTGTACTTTTTCTGCAGCATGACCTTTGGCAAGTTGCTTTAACCTTTGTGAACCTCAGTTTTCTTATCTGTGAACTGGACGTGATAACAGCACCTATGTAGATTGTGGGGAAGAATCTTTGAGAATATACATAAAGAGCCTAGTTCAGTGCCTGGCCCATAGTAGCCTTCTCACGTTAGCTAGTATGAGTAAGGAAATCAGTTATTTATCAGTACCTACAAATGTGCCATGCGCTATGCTTTGTGCTTGGTATAGATTATATTAATCTTTAAAGAAGCAGTTCTGAGAGAGTATTGATTTAAACTAAACAGTGGTTATGTTATCTCTGTCACTGAGGATTGGGGTATATTAGGGTAAATTAGGATGGGTATATTTTCATTGTGGACATTTTTAGAAGACTGACCACAAAACAAAATGAAAACTAGGAGTGGCACAAAAGCAGCACCTCTCATGCTGGAAATAGTTCCTTCAGCATTAACCACATGCAGGGGTCCCGGTATTGGTATTTCTCTCTGCTGCTGTGACGCTGAGCAGATTTGTTACTTGAGTTCATCATTTGCTTTTTTTTTTCTTTTAAATGTCACAGGTTTCCTGTGTTCTTTTGGATTCGATAGATGCATTTATGTAAGGTTTCAACAGTCTAGCTTTTCACTTAAGAGGAAGCTGAGCTCCGTAATCCTCCTGTTTGTCTTTAACACTAGGACACTGGAGTCTGCTTCATGTGGGGGAAACTTTTCTACTCCAGGATGTCCCACTTAATCTGCAGGTGGCCTTGAACAGATTATTAACTTGCTCAAATGTGATTAAGGAGCTCCCCTCCTGTGGCCTAAAGTAATCACCACTCCAGCC
Organism: Lepilemur ruficaudatus; assembly: GCA_963574885.1. Classification (NCBI taxonomy): domain Eukaryota; kingdom Metazoa; phylum Chordata; class Mammalia; order Primates; family Lepilemuridae; genus Lepilemur; species Lepilemur ruficaudatus. The sequence goes on along the minus strand of CAUYRT010064994.1, from coordinate 116,056 downwards.
ATGAGGGTCTTTGAGGCCTTGCTTAGCTGTCCTCCCCTAGCAGTAGAGACTGGGGCAACATAAATGCAGAGTAGCAACTGCCAAAAGGAAGTTGGTGGCTGTGAGAGCCCCTCGAAGCCTTCCCTGTTTTGCCCGGGGAGCAGGGTGTCCTCCATTCATACCTGCAGGAATACTACCTGGCAACAGTGAAAGTTTTCTGACACATGTAATGGGTTGTTGGGTTTCTCTGTTAAGAATTCATTGCTGGTCAGAGCCTGGTTGTTCTTTCAAACAGATGAATAGAGCAGAAGTATTATAATACTGTACTGTTTGTGTAACAGATATACTATATGCTCTTAATACTGTAGAAATGTTATTTTGGATTATGGCAGTTGAGTCCCTTGGTTGTGACGTGTAGATAACCTGTTTTTTCCTATAATCCTCCCCACCTTTACCTTGGGGGGATGTCCCTCCCAGGGAGCTCTCCCCTGTGGCTCAGCTGCCGAGGGCTTCCTTCTTGACCACTTTTAACTGAGAACAGAGGCAGCAGCTGGCTGGCAGTGGCCCTTGAAGCTTTGACATTTGGAGGGGACAAGGACACTCTTCAGGTGACTCATCTTTCTCCGTGCCCAAGCTGCCTGATTCATGGCCTTGCCTGGTATTCTCTCCCAGTGTCCAATTGCTGAGTCTGTGAATGAGTTGTCCTGCCTGGGAGAAGCCCCGGGTTCCAGATGTGGTGGTCTGATCCAGTGATAAAGAAGTTGCCATTTATAAAAATCTCATCCTAGAGGACCGTTCTGCCTTTTGCATGTTATAGATAGAAAACTCTGACATGAGTCTTAGCTTTCCCTGCATGTTTCCAAGGGCTTAATATGTACACAAGGATCAAGAGAACCGTCTCCCTGCTTTACTCATCATAATATTAATATTAAAAAAATTCTGAAGGTAATAAAGACGAAGTTTAAAGAATATCTTGGCAGTTGTTGGAAGAGATTTTCATTAAATCCCAAACTAGTGTGTACAACGGATTATTCTGTTTTTGAGGGTGACTATTGGGTTTTAGTCCTGGTTTAAGCCTGTGCAATGTGTTGTATGAATTGCCTCCCACTGAAGAATTAGGCATCTTCCAAGCTGTTTCTCCTAGACCTTGTTGTAAATGTGTGGGAAATTTTGAGATTCCCATAAACTATAAATCTTCTGTTGGCATTCTTTGAAGTGCATTTGAGCTTGGATCGGGAGGATTATGAGTTGAGTGATGTGCATTGCAAGTTTCTATTAATATACCACATTCGGGTTTTCCATTGTGACCAAATGGCACTTGGTTCCTTGGTTCAGTCAATGTACTTTGTGAAGTTACCACTACGGTGTGCAATTGCTTTCAGATTCTACATGTTCAGTGAGGATGGTCATACCTACTTTTAGAGCAGTTTTGAGGATTAAATAGAACCTTCTGTTAAACGGAAAGAACAAATCTGAGCTGAGATGTTTAGCCTGTGGCACTAGGCTTGGCTCCCTTCCTAGCTAAAGGACTTGCCCTCACAAACCAACCTTGCCTTACCTGGGATTCAGACCTCACTTTGGCTGAACCATAAATTATTACTTACCAAAGAGGACCAAAGAACCTATTATGAACAGTGTCCATCAGGAGAGCGTAACTTTGAATACCAGGGGTCTTCTGAATTCATGCTCCAGAACAGAAGTGGCAAATGCCTGGCACATGTTGTGCATTGAGCTTGGTCTGTCTACCTCCAGATTTACAGGGTGAAGTGGAATTTAGGAGTAGGGAAAATAAAGGAGCATAGTTGCTTTATCGTTGAAGGAGTGTGTTAGGCACGTGTGTCAGTTTCTAATGAAGAAAAAAACAAAACAAAAAAACAATGAGTTGGTCTGCAGGTTCCATGACACTGGAGATGGGGTTGACCTTGTTCGTCTTTGGCTCCTGGCGCCCAGTACATCATAGAAGCTCATTACAACCTTTGTTGAAGGGGAGGATGAATGAGTGCCTACCAGGCCCCTGCACGAAAGGGTTGGGGTTATTCTAGAAAGATGTTTTTATGTCTGTTCTTATAGGATAGAGGATTCGGAGAGGTTAATTTGTTTTCGCCAGATCACAAGGCTAAAGGGCAGAGCCAGGATTTTAAAGTCAGGAATTATTCCTGTGAGACCACACTAACTTCCTTGCCATAAATATGTATGCTGTCTGCTAGCTAAAATCACCTTTGAAGTGCATTCAGTGGATCAAAGGGGAATCAGCTGAGATCGTGGTTTTGGAGGATCAGCCTCAACTTGTCACTTCCATACTGAAGCTATACTGAAAGCTCTAGGGGATCAAAACGTTTAGAAGAAAAGATACATTTTGGTGTCCTTTATATCTGACAGCATGACCACTACTGAGCACACAAGAGGCATCTTGTGAGTATCTACTGATCTGATTCAGAAAATAGGAATGATGATTCTTATATTTTTTTTCTGAAAAGAAGGGAATGAAGCATTTAACTTTAAGCATTAAGCAGGCACATTTTAAAATTTGTGGTCCTCTGCCAAGAGGTGATTAAAGGAGTCTTTAAACTCTCTTGGGATTCATGTAACAGAGGTAGGTGCTTTCTTTCTGAAATATACTTTTGTGATGTTCTTGCCTGGTTCTTTTCTGGTTTATGCAAACCTCTAAACCTCCCTCCCCTGTAAATAAAGAAAAAAATCAGTTACACCATATCCTAAAAGGTTAACATCAATAATTTAAAACAGGAATTGTCAAACTATAGCCTATGTGCCATACCCAGCCTGCTGGTGGCCCTTGAGCTGAGAATAGTTTTAAAAGAGGTTGGAAAAAAAGGTGAAAACAGTAATATTTTGTGACATGTAAAAATTACGTGAAATTCAAATTTAAGAGTACATCCATAAAATTGTATTGGAATATAGCCATCTCATTCATTAGTGTTTTTGTCTGTGGTTACTTTGTGCTACAGTGGCACAGTCGAATAGTTATAACAGAGATCAAATGGCCCGCAAGGCCTAGAATATTTACTAAATGATCTTTTCTGGAAAAATTTTCCTGATTTTTATTTAAAACAAAGTACTTTGGGAGGAAGGGGTGGGGGTGGAGGTAGAGGTGGAACATATGTTTTCCTTTTACCTTTTCCCTTCCTTTGAAAATTGAAATGTTCAAAATGACTCTTTCTTTTAAAAATTTCTCTCTGCCTCCTGATTTGCATACCCCTAAATCCAGAGTCTTGATTGGGGAAGACAAAAGGAAAAAGTTAACAATTGGTGGTGGTGGAGACTAGGAGGAGGAAGGCCCTGGTGTCGCTCAGCAAGAGAGATTTCTGCTTCTCACTCCCTTTCCTCTGCGTCCGTCCCAGGACCTTTAAAATTCTGAATAGTCGGGGGTTTTTTTTTCTTTGCATCACATGGGGAACACAGTATGCGAATGTTCATCTGACTGACTTTGTTATGTATACGGTGAAGAGTACTGGACATGACACGCTGCCTTGTGCCAAGTTCTTTTAATCAGCGTGTGCTTTGTGCCTGTGGTTGGCCGGTTCACAGCACTGAGTCTGGCAGGCCTGGCTCCTAAGGTGAGGTTGTATTTTGCCTCTTCCACAAGCCTACTGTGGTTAGGTTTAGTTTCTACTGAGTCTGAAGCCCAAAAACCTCAGATTAAAAAAGAATTCAAGGAAACTAATATTTCTTTTCTTGGACACTTTAAGAAGACTCTTAACACCTAGGGGGAGTTGGGTCTCTTTGTTTTGGTGAGGAGCGGTCTTGGGAGCCAAACAGTGGCCATGTTAATGAAGACAATAATATTAGCCTCTCCACTGCCGGGGTTTAGGTTTGCGCATGCTCTTCTGTGTGCCCAGGCCCATACAAGTGCAGTGGAAGGCCTGCCGGGTTGTTTCCACTCGTGTTTGCCCACGTGAGGTTTTGAGCTCAAAGTCTCTGGGCGGTAGTGAAACGTGGACTTGATGAAAATGGTTCTTTTACAAAGAAAGGTCTGAGTATTCTGAGGTCACTGAATTAAACGGTGAAGAAGGACTCAACCAGAGACGAGGAGCTTTGCTTTTGTTCTCTTCCGTATCATTTTTTCCCCATGTTCCTGTAGTGTCTTTACTTTTTAAAGACTGTAGTCTTTAATATAGCCTTTGCATTTTCCATGCATGTCATGAATAATGTTCAGTTTTGTGAAAGTTCTGTTACAGATTCTCAGTTAGGATTAATATTTAAAAATAAAATCATTAATGAACACCATTTCATTCCTTTCTTCACAAACTTCTCGTGTGTCTAACTTAGCCTTAGAAGTTCTTTGCCATTTTTCTTATTCAAAAAAAAGTGTTGGGGGGATTAGAGTGTGATGAATTAATGAAGGAGGCAGCACAGCCCATTGTGACTCATATGACCAGGGTCTACCTCACGTACTTGCTAGAATCAAATATAAAAGTGCTTTAAAAGATAGAACCTGCTACATGTTCAGAGCAACATTATTCACAGTAACCTAAGGGTAGAAATAACGCCTGTCGTTGAGTGAGCAAATAAACAAATTGTGGCATGTACACAATGGAATATTATTCAGCCACAGAAAGGAATGAAGCACTGATGCTGCAACTTGGATGAACCTCAAAAAATGCTACCTGAAAGCCAGACACCAAATGTCTCATACTGAATAAATCCACATATGAGAAACATTCAGAATAGGTAAATCCATAGAGATAGAAAGCAGATTCCTGTTGCCACAGGCTAGTGAAGGTGAGAATAGGGGTTTATTTTGCGGCGATGACAATGTTTTGGAACTAGATAGAGGTGGTCATTAACACAATATTATGAATGTACTCAGTGCTATTGAATTGTTCACCTTAAAATGATTAATATTATATTTTGTCAATTTTACTTCAATTGTAAAATATACACACATAACCTGCCTCAGTGCCATCATATATGGTGCACCCCCCCAATGCCAGCAGCTGTCAGCCTTGATGCACGTGGTCCCCAACTCTGTAATAGATGGAGAACCAAACACCTTAACACTTGGGGGACCCGAGCAGGGCTCAGGGACAATTGAACTTGCTCAAGGTCTAGTCATTGGGAGGTAGCAGGTGTAGGATCAGCTCCTGGGTTTTCCTGTTTTCCATGCATCTTTATTCACTACTTCTACGTGGTATTTGCTGGCAGGTTGGCAGGGAGTCCGACACGTTGGACAGACCAGTTGAAGGATCAGTGTTCCTCTGAAAGCTTCAGGTCTGCCCCTCAAAAGGAAGGACAACGCTCCCTGACAGTACCTGCCATGAAGCAGAGGGTTAGTTCACTCTGAATTTCAGCCTGGTTCTCCCCCGACTTCTCTGAGCTGGTTTTCTCTCTTTTAAAATAGAGATAATAAGGATGATAAGAGGACTTCCCTCATAGGATTGTTGGGAGTTTTTAATAATCAGATTGTGCAGCGCCTGGGCGAGGTTCAATATCTATTCTGTGCCTGCCCCTGAAGACAGTCTGGTCTAGTAAGTTTTGGAGAAAGACTCTGAGAAATCCTTGTGCCCTCCGAGGAGCCCCGTTCTGCCTTACATCGTGCCCAGCTGGGACCGTTGACCTTTTCCCGTCTTCTGCTCTCCGAGGGGGACCCTTCCTGTGTCTGCAGTGATGGGAACGGATTTCACAGTTGGGTGGCGCTGACAAGACCGAGGGCTTAACTGCCTCGTCGGCAGCTCACCTCGTGCCATTGTTCAGGTAGATCTGGCGGTTGGTTCCAGGAAATGCAGCCAAGTTTGTGAAATTCTCTTAGGCTTCAGAAAAAGAGAGAGGGGAAAAAAGAAAGAACTAGTGCTTTCCTCTGCTTGACACATGACAGCTCCAGCTCCAGGCTGCCCTAACACGCGGCGAGGGAAACGTGCAGCTTTGAATCTGGGGCTCCTGCTCGCCCTGTAGTAACAAACTGAGGCGGCCCATCTGTGCCGCTTCAGAACAAACAAGAATGAAGTCACCGTGCTTAAAATAGCGCAGGGTGGCATGGCTGCGAGCAGCCCTCTCTCTTCCCCCTCCCTGGGGGACTTTCACACGGGGTTTTGGAATCGTGGCTGTGGGTTCGGTTCCCCGGGCACCACACCTGGGTCACGCGTGTGCTTGTAACCAGCTTTTCTTCACAGGCAGCACTCCTGAGAGTGATTTTTTTTTTTTTTTTTGAGAGGAACACTTGCTGTGAAAATGTGTATGGTCTCCTCTTGGGCCTGTTATTTAATTTATGTGACTTTCCTTCATCTCTCCTGTGCTTTCATTATGGATTTTGGTGTCACTTTAAAACACAGCTCCTCTTACTAACGTAATATACCAGTCCAGTATTGAACGTACAGTAACTTCATTTGCAAGCTTGGGGTGACCTGAAGGAAATCCTCACTGCTTGGTCCAGAGCTAAATGCATGGATTCAGTTCTTAGGGTTTAACTAAAGAGGAAAGGAAGTAGAAATCAGCATGGTTCTCTTTCCTGGACAGTAAATGAAAGGCCACATTCCTCATGACATCCTTCTTCCTTCTCTGTATTTTTAAGTGGACGAAAATAATATTAATGTCTTAATGCTGTCTTTGTGCTACTTATAATCTGGGAGTGTCTTATCTTACTACTTCACTGAATAGATGCTGAAAAAATACATCCTTCATTAGTGTCCCTTGGAATAATTATGAAGCACGTATTCCAGTTGATATCCCTATAGATGTGGCTTCTGATTTCTCTTAAAATTTCTACAGAGTAGTACTTACTATGCATGGGGACAGGTACCCTTAGTGTGTGTTGCATTGGTTGGGAATTTTTCCGATGGTCACTGAATGTAGCAAACATTGAACTTTTGTCTTATTATTATCCTATAGAAATAGTATTGATCATGATATGTTTATGAAGTCTCAATCTCTTCTTCCTAAATTATTTTTACAAATGAAATGGATGTTGGTCTTGGTATGTATTTCTTGAGGCAGGATGCTGGGTTCTTAATTAAGGTGGTGGTTTCTTAAGAGATGTCTGGTGTTTGTCCTGCAGGAGCTGTTGCTAGACGAAGTCGGGTGTCCACAGCCACTGTTCTTAAACTTGTACCTGGGACAGCTTGAACTAATTTGCTACTACCGTGGATCCTTCTCCAAAGTTTGAGCATCTAGTGGGAATAGGAATGTCTCAGAACACTGTATCTCCACTTTGGTCATGTGCTGAAAAGTTATCTTTCCTTTGTAGAAACTTTGGAGTCCCTGCTGCATGTGCTATGGGGTTCTGGAAGGGAAGGCAGCCAGGGAGGGCAGGCCCAGGGAAGGAATGCTTCATGAGAGAAACGCGGCTTTTCTGGCCCTTGAGAGAGAGTAAGTGGCTAGAAAGAGGACGACAGCTTAGCTGAGCCCTGTCATTTGAAGTGTGCTGTCCAGCTTTACACTGACGGGGGACTGCAGGAAGACTGATCTCTGGAGTGGAGAAGAGTGGGTAGAAGTAACGAGAGAAAGATAGGTTGGCGCAGGTTGTGGAGGTCAGGTGAGGATTTGAGGGCTCAGCGGAAGGGTTTTGGGGTTCAGAAGTGTTGTGGGGGAGACATGTACTTAAGGGAGCCTAGCCTGACATGTGGACACAGGCGGGAGGGCAGATTAGAAAGATGGAACAGTCTAGGCCCGATGAGCTTATTGGCAGTACAGATGCAGAAAAAAAACAAAACATGTAACAAAAAGGCAAGTGTTTCAGAAGTTCTCAGTAGGGGGAAGAAGGGAAGGGGCAAAAACCCACCTAACAGGTACAATGAACACTATTTGGGTGACAGGCACGTTTATAGCCCTGACTCAAGCCATGTAACAAAAACATTGGTACCCCTTTAATATTTTGAAATAAAAAAAGAAAAAAGTTCTCAGCCGTGATCTTGATGGCTTCGTCTGAACTGATCATAATGGGAAACTAAGGATGCCCCTGTCTTGTATTTTAATACAGCAGCACTGTGTGTTCTTTGGGGACCAGGCCTTTTGGCACTCCTGGGCTCTGTATCCTAAGCCATTTTAAGGAGATGATTTGAAGTGTTCAGAGAGAGAAGAATGCTAAAGCCACCTCCTTTCATGTACTGTCTCTGGAGTTTTCCTCATTAACCACTTTAGAGAAGGGGTGAATTAGTTTCTTAATAATTAAGAGCTAGGAATTCTTTTTATTGCTGATCCTTAACCTCCAACTTCAGTGCCCCCAGTATAAACATCCAAATGTGATGGTGTAGTGAAAGCTCTTGGGAAGTCCTAGGGCACTGTACAAATGATGTTTATCATAAGCTCGCTTCCTTGCTGTGAGTCATGTTGCTCAGGTGATCAATTCTAAGCGTATTATGTTTACTGAGCTCATATATACATTTACATTGAAATTAGTTGGTTCCTATTGATTTCTGAGACTCTTTTGCTGGTAGAGCAAAGTCACAAGTCCCTAACCGTGCCTGCGGGGCTGCATGGGTGCCCCCTGCCTGACTGTAACGTCCTTTGCCATCACTTGTCCCCCTGTTTGCATGGCCAAATTCCTTTCTACCCTAGGAGCGCTGTATTTGCTGTTCCCTCTGCCTGGAATGCTCTGTCCCAGACCTTTGTGCAGTTTCAGCTCAGACGTAACCTCAGAAGGGCCTTCTCTGACTGCCACAGCTGAAATACCCCATCCTCCTCTCACCGCATCCCTCTATACTTCCTGTTCCTCGGCTGTGTTTTATGGCATTTCGAATTCTATGAAATTCTCATTTTTTTGCGTGAATCCCTTTGTCTGTTTCCCTCCCACAAGCACGTAAGCTCCATGAGGGCAGAACTTTGTTTTGAAAACCTCTGTATCCGCAGTACCCGGCGAGCAGTAAATATTTGTTGAATGAGTGAGTGAATAAGAATTTTAAATGAATGACTTAAAAAAATAGCCTGTGCCTGTAGACACATCCTTCTGTGGAGATATTTGGATACCATTAGCAGAGTGCAAGCGAGGCACCCGCACCATCTGCCTTTACATACTGGAGGCAGACTCTGATGTTACAGCAATCTATTTTCTTTTATCAGTACGAAACCCAAATGAGTGAACATGAACTTCGATTAGTCAAATGGAACCAGCACATTTTCACACGGGCTTTATAGCGCTTTGCTTTGCGTCCCTGAGTTTGTGTAGACAAAGACACTGAATATTAGTAGAAAGCAACCAAAAATGTGTAGTTCATTGTCTTTGATGTGTCTCTGGCTGGGACCTTCTGCAGTGCTGTAGCATCCTATGAAACAAGCAAGAAAATAAAACTATCTTGAATGTACTCCCTAGCCAACTCTTTTTTCCCCCCAGTCCATGACATCTGGCCTTTATCTAAAGGAACTGTGTTTCCATTTAGGATGTCTGTCGTTAAAAGTTTCAAGCTTGGAGTGAGCTGTTCTGTAAACGCCGTGTGGTCATCTCGGTTTGTGCAAACATTAGGAGCCAAACACTTTTTTTTTTCCACCCCTTGGTTAGCATCATTTGTCACAGTATCTCCGCATAGCGAGATGGTGACACCTACGCAGTTTCCCAGGCTGCGCTTTCTACTAATTGTTTGTTTAATTAGAAAATGAGTAAGTATTTATACAGAAAATAGAATCCCAGACTGTGGGGATGCAACCTTCTTTAATTGTACCATGTTATCACGATCTCCTAAGGATTGCACTTTTGGCATGTGTAGGTGGGAAGGGGTCTTATTTTGTTGCTGCTGTTTACCAGGAGGTTCATTTTTTGCTCAGCAGCTCAAGCAGAGCAAAATGAAATCAAGTGGCAATAAACTCGCTCTGCAACAAGGATTTAAAAGCCAGATACAATCAAAATGTCTGTCCAAACCGTGAAGCCTGTGTTCGTTCCACAGCTTTGGCTGGGGACCTGCTACACGCAGGACGCCATTGAAGGTACACAAATGTGTGGGAAAGGGCCCGTGTGTACCAAAAGGTGTTTTACTTCACGAGGACAAAGTGAGTCAAATCTTGATAAGCTTTGTGGAATTTGCTGGGTAAAAGCTTGTGTCAGGTGAGATCCTGTTGAGAGAGATAAGAGTGGAGTTGGGTTCTGGGTGTAGGGGCTGGTTTTCAGCTGGCTGTGATCACAGGGAGGCAGGAATCCGTATGCAGACCTACTATGGGCACGAAAGAGCTAGGGGAGTTTAAAAATGCAACTAGGATGGGATGAATTCCTGCTGTAGTTGTGAGCTGAGGTGTGGACACGCAGCTTTGCATCTTCTGGGTGGAGCAGATCTGGTGACACCTCCTGTCTACAGCGTCAGTCTCCATGAGGACACTTGTAGGTTTGGTGCCAGAATACAGCATGCCTGACAAGATGGGGCATATGGAACGATTGTGCCTGCAAGAAAACAAAAATAGACTCACCGCCTTCCTCCAGTGGCTTTGTGGGAACCCCTGTGGCTGGTTGCCCCAGGGCTGCTGGTTGCTGTCCTGTCCTGCCACCGTCTGGTTTAGAGCCTGACAGTGGAGGGGCAGCTTTGGAGACTTCGATGTTAGCTCAGAGCTCAGCAGCTGTGTAACCCTGTGAACCGTGGAACCTTTTAAGCCTCAGTTTCCTCACTTGTCTGAAACCATAATAATACCTACCTCACGAGGCTGTTATTTTTCTTACTGTGGTAAAATATACATAACATAAAATTTGCTATTTTAATCATTTCTAAGTGGACGATTCAGCGGCTTTAAGTGCATTCACATTGTGCAGCCATCGCCAGCATCCATTTCTGGAACCTTTTCAGCTTCCCACACTGAAACTCCGTGCCCGTTAAGTGATAGCTCCGCATTCCCCCAAAAGAGCTAAGAATTGAGTCCGCGATTTTTGGCTCCATGTGCCTGCTGCTCTTTCGACCACATTATAACTCAAGAGGGTTGTTTAAGACACCTCCTAAGAGTCTGTTATGTGAAGTGGTGCTATGTACGAAAGTGTGTTTTCCAAATAAACTTAGTCCGGTCCTTGCTCCATCGCTGAGGTTGGTTGAATCAAGAATCTGAACGGACAAGGTTTGCTGTTTCGTCCTGCTGAAGTTCTCACTGATTAACGGTGCAGAGTTCGGTCACCTCTCCTGCGTGCTCGTCTTGCACGTGTTCTCTGTCTGTCTCTGATGTCGCCCATCAACTTGAGGGTGTCTCCTCCTTCAGCTTCAGGGATGCACTGGTTCCTGGTTTGCCTTCTATGTCTCTGACTGTTCCTTCTTGGTCTTCTTTACTGGATTTTCCCTTTTCTCTCCCTTATTGGCATTCTTGAAGGCTCTGTTCTGGTCTTTGTTCAGAACCGTCTAATATTTCAGCACTTGTCTTGAGAGGACATAAGAATCCACTCACATCCGCAGCCCTCCTCCCCCTGTAAGCTCCATGTCCCCCACGGAGAGCTCCTCCCCACAGAGGTCACACCATCACCTCAAACTCACCATCTAAAATCAAGTTCTTTTTTTTTTTTTAATAGAGATGGGGTCTCATTGTGTTGCCCAGGCTGGTCTTGAACTCCTGGGCTCAAGCAGTCCTCCCACCTTAGCCTCCCAAGTAGCTGGGATTACAGCAAGAATCATATTTTAAGAAAGGAGGAAATGAAGGCATTACCTTCCCCTTCTCTCCCCTCTACCTGAATCCCAGCCTGCTCCTTAAATGTGCTCTGTTCTTCTTACAGAGCCAGCAAGACTAGACTGCTGTCTTGGGCTTGGGCTCATGTGAACTTTTCCTTCTTAAATGGGAACCTTAATTTCTGTCCTTATGCCCATCCATCGCCACCTTCATCTCTCCCTCCTGTACTCCTCCAGCTCCCTCCTCCCGGGCCTTCCTCTTCCTCTCCTGGGTGGCCTCCAACTGCTGATGAATTTTCTTTGCTGCGGTTCACATCTGATCACACGACTTCTCTGTTTGAAACCCTCCATGATTCCCCATCAGTGGTCACATGATGAAGCTCATGCTCTGCCAGCTGGGCACATTTCTCCCCTGACGATCCCTCTCCATTCTCCCTCTGATCTCCCTACCCCCTGACCAGACACATTGTCACAGAGGCCCTTCATCTTTTTGGACCTCAGACCCCTTCGAGAAACTAATGATAGCTATGGACCGCCTCCCAGGAAAGGTACGTATTCACCCAGTTTTCATTCATTTTCAAGGGGGCCGTGGATTCCAGCTATGAACTCTGCCTGATGCCCGTGCTAGACCATCTGTAGGAAGACTGTGTACTTTCAGCCTCTTTGCCTTTGCTTGTACCACTTCTTATGTCTTTGTTCCTTGTGCTTCCATCAGTATTTTCTTCAGTACACTTTCCTGCCAGAATGAATTTTTCCTCCTCTCATACTGTACAGCACATTACCACAACATCTATTTAGCGTTTGTTATGGTTGATAGTTTGCATGATGCCTTGCATGTGTCATACACACAGTTGTGTGTTCGTTTATTCTTCATTCAACAGAAGTTTTTTTTAGCTCTTGCCCGAGCTGGCCACAGTGCTTGTTCTAGGGATATGCTAGAAATATGATCTAGTCCCCACCCTAGTGAGGTCAGTTTAATGGAGCATGTATACAGATAAACAGGTCATTATAATGCAGTGGGACCATAAAACAGCTAATGATTATTGAGCATTTACTGTATGCTCAATTACCTGCATCATCCCTGAATTCTCATAACAGCTCTGTGAAATAGGTCCTAATGTTTTACAGATGAAGTAACTGAGACACAGATGGGTTAAGTAACTTACCCCAAATCACGAGGCTCGTCAGTGGTAGAGCGGGACTTCAACACTGAAGTCTGTCTCCGGGGGCCAGCTTTGTTATTGCTAGGCTTTCTAAGATCAGCATGGCCAAGCCAGGACGCTGCAGGAGGCTGGGGCAAAGGAGAGGAGAGAAGCCAAGCCAGGAGGAAATCACTGAAGGCTTCCTGGAGAAGGATGGAGAATGGGGATGGAGACAAAGCAAGCAAAGGCCCAGAGGTGAGATTGAGCGGATGAACTTTGGCTGCAGTTTTATGAACTGAGCTCTGTAGAGATGAAAAAAGGGAAGCAGGCAATGACTGAATAAATTGAGGGAAATATAGAAGCAGCCACTGAACAGATTACTGAATTGAGCAAAGAAATCTTTAAAGAATTCTAAAGACAGAAATGTCTCAGACACTTTAGGAGTAATTTTTGTTTTCAGCATTGGAAGGCAGCACTGCTCCTTACTGTATACACATTCAAATAGTTTTAAGGGCTGATTACTCAATAGATTACCTGGTACAAATGTTTGCGTTTGGGTGAGTTATATATACTCTCCACGCTCAGTATACGTATCAATAAAATCGGGATAAGGAATACTGATTTCCTCAAATCCAAGGACTGTCAGGTTAGCTGCAATTTTAGTTTATATAGCACTAAGAAAACTAAGCACTAATTCCTACAAGCTGAACTCTGACCTGCCTTTCAGAGATGTTAAAATGTGGTGGGAGGGGAAGGATTGACCATAAAATTTATTCTAGGACTGGTCTTAGCATCAGTGAAATAGGATAGTATACTTCATAGAGTAATTGCAGACAGTGCTGGATGCATAGCAGTTACTCAGCACCTGTTGATGGTGAGGGCGGCGGTGGTGGTAGTGTTTACATAGAGAAGGAAACAAGCCTGGAGGCTGAAGTGACTAATGACTCAATGTAAGCAAAAGCTATCAGTAAAATGCTCTCACTGCAGATTTTGCAGATTTCAGACTATACAGGTTTTCTGACAAGCGAGAGCCCTTGTTGCCTGTAATTCCACGTTACGAGGAGCTGTGAGTGTGTATGCTTTTAGGTATAGTACAACCAAGTGGTCATATGCCTTTTTAAAGCCTAAAGGGAAATGAAGAGCTTAAGTTGAGTGTGTGGCCTCTAATCTTGTGTGCCCCTAAACTCTGACCTACACACTCCCAACGATTAGAGAGACGTTTTGTAACCTGAAATGGCTGGGTTCAGACTAGAATGCCTGGGTGCTACCAAATTAAAGGCCAGTGGGAAGCTGCATGGAGAACCTGGCCGCTGGCACTTGTGGTAGAGGAGCATTTATCTAGAGACGGGCCTTGCCGAAAGGAGGTGGCCACGCCTGTGTCTCAGGCGACTTTAATTAGGACCGTTGGCTTGGCTGCCCCATGATGACAGGCTGGACTCAGGCCTGCGGTTCTAAGTCCTGAAGCCACTCCTGGGAAAAACCCAGCAGAACCGTCAGTGGCACTCCTGATACTTGAGGGCACAGCCCTGTCGACTCTGTCTCTGCCTGCCAGCCTGGCCGCCCCCTCCCGGGGCCCTACCTGCGCTTCACCTGTCTTCACACTGGAGTATGTGCGGTGCCTCCCCCCAGCCCGGGAGTAGGGTACTTCTCCTTCTTCTGCACACACCGCTTGGCCAGACCGACTCGTCCTTGGTGTGTAGACTCAAAAGCTGGGAGCCGCCTCCCGAGGAGGCCTCCCATGACCCTCACTGCTCCCTGTGCTCACGTGATGCCCTGGGCTTATCTCTTTCATTGTATTTTCTATCCTCATTTTCTGTTTGTGTCTTTGCCCTCCTTGGGCTGTGTTTTACTCATCTCTGTGTCCGATGTGCTTTGCACGTAGGAGGCTGTTTGCAAGAGGGCATTGAAGTGGATGTAGGGTCAGAGGATCCTTTGAGGAGGAAGAGGACAGCCTTTTTATGTAGAACAGTAGAGAGCCACACATGCAGGGGAGCCCAAAAAGAAACAAGAAGAGTGCACAAAATCTGCTGCTTTAAGGAGTTTGGGAAGAAAGGGGAGGTGGGACGGTCCTACTCTTGACCTTGGTGGGAGCATGCGTGGGCAGGTGGAGTGATTCCAGCTGACCGTGCACACGTGCCCCTGGGTTTCCTAACTGGCCTCCTGAGTCCCTGGCCCTTTCCTCAGGGGCTTCAGGTTTGGGGAGGGGTGCTGGGGAGGATGTTGGGGATTTTCCTCCCCTCCAGGGGATGAGTGTCCTTGTCTTCATTTTTAGATCTTTCCCAAGGCCTGTGTGGGAAGCCTTGTTGAGCAAAAGGGCACCTGAGGCTGTGGCTGTTCTTAGCAGTGTGTGTTGCTCTCTTAGCATGAGGTTTAGCAGGCAGCCTAAGGAAACACTTAGAACACATTGTGCTGATTCCCAGAAGGGAGTTTCTGGCCATGCTGGGGGTGCTCCTTTTCTAAAGAGATGTTCTTGCAGATTTCAGAGTGCAGGTTAAGCAGAGGCCGCCCTTTCTGTGTCAGAGGCCAGCCAAGCCACTTTTGACCCAACAACCCTGAGTGGGGAGGAGTGGGGTCCCAGGCTCTGACATCCAGCCCCATCATCTGGCCAAAGGAGAGCAGCTGCTCCTTGATTATTTGGAGGAAACCGTGGATCTGAAATGGCTCAGAGTCACACATCTCAGTCACTTGGACCTGCAACATGCTGTCAGGTTTAGGAAAGCTGGGAAGTAGCAATGCTTACAAATAAAAAAGCATTACCTGCCTTGCTTCTCCACCCCAATGTTTACAAATATAATAATGGCTTTAATTTACTGCCTGGGGCAGAGGTTCTCCAATGTGGGAGCGTGCATCAGAATCACCTGGGTAGCTACTTGAAAGTATCTATGTCTAGATCCTGTCTTCAAAGAGTGATTCAGGAGGTCTGGGGTGGAACCCTGGCTCCTGAGTATCGTGGAAAGGCTCTCTAGGTAATTGTGATGGGTGCCCTAGATTGGGAACCACTGTATTAGATGGGAAAGCTTCCTGGTGGCAGAGGCTGAGCCCTGTCTATCTTGGTATCCCCTGCGGCATCTGGCATGTGGTGTGTTTTATCATCATTCAGAAGTATTTATTGACACCTGCCTGCTATGTGCCAGGCCCTGGAATACATTAGTGGGCATCACTGTTCTTGGTACTCCTGGAGCCCCGGTGAAGGGGCCCTGGTGTTAGATGCCAAGAAACTGGGGACGGGCTTCTCTTCATTCTCATTTGTCATTGGATTCTGGTCTTCCTTAGTGTTGTTGGGTAGGTACCTGGTATTATAGCACTGATGTTTTCTCCTTTACTAAATTGAACATGGGCCCCTGGAATATTGTAACAATATTAGCAAATGAGATACATGGATCTGAAATGCCACCCCTGCCTTTCCCATGGACTTTCAGACTAAAGAGCAGAGCCTGGGGACAGGGCTGGGATGGATCTTTTCCTTTCTCTTTAAAGAAAGAAACTGAAGTTGGCCGCTTCTTTTGTTTTCATGGAAGGGGTGAGCCAATCTCTTCAGCAAATATTTCTTGAGTGCCTACTATGAGCTAGACACAGAGGACTTGAAGGTGAATGAAGCATATCCTCAAACCTTACGAATCGCATAGTCTAAGAGAGGAGAAGTGCAAACAGATGCATGTAGCAAAGTGTGACAGGTTCTCGATGTGTGTTGAGCAAACTCTGAGTATGCTCAACATTGCTATCGAAGCTCTGGTGGCTTTCGGTAAATAGGGATATCTTTTGTGGGGTGGTGCTGACTTGGACTTCCCAGTATTCTCCAACCTGGCCTTTGAAGGGTGGTATCTGTAGGGAGTGGCTGATTCAGGAAGGAAACCTCACCACCTCTCACCTGGCTGGGGAGGCTCTGGTTTGTGTCTCTCTGAGCAGTGTCTGCATCTTTGGCTTGGCTAGGACCCCAGTACCTGGCCATTTGACCTGTCCAGTTTTCAAGTTGAGGTTCACACGTATAGTCCCAGCTGCCAGATTCCTTTTGCATTAGCCTCAGACAGTTGTAGCTTCTGTTGTTGAGACCAAGTGCTTTGGTGGAAAACATGGCTCACGAAGCCTGCCCTTTATCTAGGTACTGTAATAATCAGGTTGTGTAGGCATGAATTGTTTGCAAAAATCCATCTGTTTATAGGAAAACAAAAAAACCTGGGAGGAAATAAACTGACCAATCTAACTTTGGTGTTGTTTCTGGGTAGTGGGTTTTATGCGTGACACTTTCCTAGACTTTTTGCTTTTGAGTATTTTACCCTTTCATTTTGTAAAAAGACAATGAACTTTATTTTTTAAATATATAAATGTGTTGGTGAGTTTTTGTGATTGAAACCCTTTCCGCAAAGGAGGAAGGTTCTGAGTGAGAAACTTTTTAATGACCAAATTGAATCCCGCTGCACTCTGGCATCTTGCTGTGTGGAATGTTCTGTGTGTCTCTGTAGATTGAAGACGGCCTCGGGGCCAGGAGGTGACGACTCTCAGAGAGTACAGTGTGATCCAGATTAATTGTGTGTTTGTGCATGTGTGTGTGTGCATGTGTGTGGGCGTGTTCAGCTGTGCCTTCGGGACACCATACTCTCCCTCATCCTTTGACTTCTGTGGGGAAGACACTGAAACAAGCCGCTTAGTAGAGACGAGAAGCAGCATGTCACAGGGGACACTCAGGAGGAAGGGGGTGGGGGGGGGCCATACTGCGCTAGTGTGAAGCTGCACCACAATCCGAACTCTAGACCACTCATACCATGTACGTGTAGAACATGCTTTGTGGAAACACTGTGGCTGCTCTGATGCCCCCACCAAGCCAGAGCCTCATCCTCGGTGCCTAGTGGGGGCCTCTCATCCCCGCAAGTGGGAAGGAGGGTTATAGCTGTAGCCCAGGAGCTTCCTCTTCTGGGGGAGGCGCCGGTTAGTGACCCGTGCTGCCGTGTGGGAGGCCTTGCTGGTTTGGTGCCTTGGTCTTGTTTCCCCCAGCTTGAGGGTGGGTGTGTATGTGTACATGTCTTTCTAAGTACCAAAATACACCTTCTAATTATAAACTGGTGATATTGGTTGCTTGCCTGTCCCTCCCTTGTTTTCTTACTTTTGATTAAAGTGCTACTCCTTCCTCTGGCTCCTGTGTCAGTGGTGCAGCCTATTCCAGATTGTTCAAGTGGTTGGTTGTGCTTTTCTGAGACAACTCTAGACTGCCGAGTGCTTTTTCATCTCCCGCAATTGAGCTCACAGCCAGAGAAGGGCTTTTGAAAATTTTTTTCTAAAATGTACACATGTATATTGTCTTAGAGTCCAAGGATGTGCTCTGGACAGCCGTGTGGCTTTCAGAGCCACCTGGTCAGAGTGGCCATCTCACCTGGTCAGAGTGGCCGTCCCACCTGCCGCATTTTTGGGGCGTGGTACCTATGAAAATAGAGACTGCTTCTAACACGTTTGTGGCTCTTATTGTTCAAGTTCCATGGCAAATGAATCACAAGGTCTGGTTTTAACAGAAAGAGAAAGGATAAAGAAGAGAGATGATTCCTTACAATTTTGTGTGCCTGTATTTATTTCTGTTTAGTTGTTTTATTTGGACTCTTCATTTAATTCTGTGTTGGGGTAGCCCTCACTGCCTGAGGTTTTCTTAATTGATCCTCATAGAAGTTTCTGCTCCTTTCATTAATGTTTTCGTGTTACCCAGGTGGGAGTGGAGCGGCCCATTGTCCCATCAGTGTACTTAGGAAGAGAATCCAGGGTGACGGCCAGGTACTTTACATGGTCCCCTTTGGTGCTACGACAATTGCACCTGGTCTGTTTTCTCCCAAGAATTTCTGTGGACTTTAACATTTAACCAGTGGGACCAATGCAGTTTAAATGAGTTTGCTGTTTGCCAATAGGAGCCAAATCATAATTCTTAGCCTTTAATCTCCTGAGAAATGAGCTCAGCAGCTCCATGTGATTTTTAGGTAGCTTTTCTGGAATAAGGTTAGAGAGGCCATCCGTGCATTTCAATCCAAGTGTTTCACTTTATGTAAAGGGCAGCTTTCTTAATATTATCAACTAAAGACATGATATATATGTGTGTGATATATATTTATGCACACACATATACACACACGTACATACATATACACACATGATTCCTGGGATGCAAGTCACTGAAATTGCATCATGTGGGAAAACTTAATAAACGATAGGTCTCAGATACACAGAATTTTAGCTCTTAAATTACTGTGGTAATTGATACCATTTAGCTATTGTTATTTATTTAAAGTACCCTCACTGTCAGAAATAACTGTTCTAAATAGGGCAGAAAGGTTAATTTTCATCATGCATTATTCATTTCATGTGATCATCTGTGAGTCTAGTTATATCTCAGGTTCTTAACTAGTGTTAAGCTCTTGTAAAGGGATTGCTTTATCAGTTGGGAAAGAATTGCTTATCAATTGAAGAGGAATTGCTTATAAGAGTCCAATTGGGTGGTTATGATTGTCATGTAAAACAGAGTTCAAAATTGCTAGAGTTTGTTCAGATTCATTGGAAATAATGCAAAGATGATACCTTAGTTCAGGCTGCTCTAACTGAAAACCATAGACTGGGTGGCTTAAATAACAGAACAGAGATTTATTTCTCGCAGTTCTGGAGAGGGCTGAAGTGTAAGATCAGGGTGCTGGGTTATTTGGTTCCTGGTGAGGGTTCTGTTCCTGGTTTGCGAATGGCTGCTTTCTTGCTGTATCCTCAACTGGTGGAGAGAAAGATGATCATTCTTGTGTGTTTTCATATAAGGACACCAATCCCAGTCATGAGAGCTCCGCCCTCAGGACCTAATTACCTCCCACAGGCCCACCTCTAAGCACCAGTCACATTAGGGGTTAGGCCTTCAACAGATGACTTTTGGGGGAGGACACAAATGTTGAATCCATAACAGGTGGAGAAGGGACTCCATTTCACAGTGCTTGCTGTAATGTGACAACTTGGAATGGGTCAACAGTGAGATAACCAGGTGGGCTCATGAGCTAAGAGTCTCATGCTTTGTGTAGGGAGGTAGGCAGCTAGGGGTCCTGTGAAGGCCCCGTCTGCTTGTTAAATTTGGACTTGGGAAGGGCCGTGTGACCTGCCCTTGCCCACAATGCATGTGCAGTAGGCTTGGGGCCGACCCCAGAACCTTCTTTGAGACAGTGTTGCTGCGGAGCCCTCATGTCTTACCCTCTGTTTTTGCCCAGTGCAGAGGAAAGTGACTTCTGTTCACACCCATCTGTGGCTTAGAAATGCCTGTCCTCTCTCACCCCTCTCTCTCTCTTTTTTTTCTGACTCTGCCTTTACAACGTGTTGAGAAAAAGGAAAAAAATCTTTCTGTTCCATTTTTTTGTGGCTTTATTTTTTAAACTTCATTATAGAAAGTATGAAACACACACAACAGGAGACAGAATACTATGATGAACCCCCACTTTTGCCTACCTTCAACAACCGTCAACTTGCTACTATTCTTATGTTCAAACATGTTTCCCCACCCCATTCTGTATGCTGAAATATTTTTAAGCAAAGTGCAGGCATTTTATTATTTCACCCACATGCTCTTATGCATGTACCACTAACAAATTAGGCCTAAAAACAAAACCAACAAAACCAACCCATAACCACAATACTGTTACCACTTCTAACAAAATTAAGTCATTCGTTAGCATCGTTAGTGCATATTCAGTTTTCCCCGGTTGACCCAAATGCATTTTACGTTGGTTTGTTTGAATCAAAATACAAAATCCTGTCATCACATTTATTGATATGTCCCTTAAATTTGTTTTAATCTAGTCTGTAACAGCCCTCCTCCTTTTAAAAAATGCCATTTACAGAATCATTTGTCCTGTAGAATTTTCTGCATTCTGGACTTGACTGGTTATGTCCTCACTCTGTCATTTCACACTTCCCTCTGTCGTGCGTTGCCTGCAGTTAGAACATTTCAGGAGTGGCTCTGAATGAGCAGTTCCATTTTCATAAAAAAAAGGCCCTGACTCATTGTTCTTTTGGTAGCAATTTAGAGAGACTCAGGTCTGCTTCGTCATGATTCACACTTCTTACTCAAATGCCTTGACACCTTCGCATACTTGTTTTCCTCTTGTGAACAGATTTGAGCTCATTTAGCTCACTCAAGAGCTTTGTTTTGCAAGCCATATTCCCTAGCCTTGTGCTTGTCCTCCTTGCCAGTCTAGCCTTTATCCCATAGCCAATTTTCTCTTCCTAAAAGAAAGAGTTGGTTTTGAGTTCAAGTATTCTAGTCCCACCACTGAAGTTGTATAACATTGGGCAAGGTAATGAACCTCACTTAGTCTGGGTTTCTTCTCCTGGAATATGGGGGTCTGTCTTTTAAGGTCAATGAGATGAGAAAATGCAGTAACATATGGAAAGATCTTAGCGTAGTCATATTGTTCAAGTTACGTTAGTTTTTCCTTCCTCTGATTATACCATTCCAGGTTCAAAGATCTAATTCTCTTTTGCCTGCAGAAATCTCCTAAACAGGGTTTGTTTTTTTTTTTTTTTTTTTTAAGGCATCTCACCATTTGTTACAAACACACCTTTCCAGCTTCTGACCATTCCCCTAAACTCTGGGCACACAGGCCTAGCACACAGTACTTACTGCCTTTGCCCACGTTTTCTCTCCTAGAATGCTGATTTCTCTGATTTCTGTCTCATACTTCAAGGACCAGCTGAGATGCTTTCTCTCAAGTCTTCCTGTCCTCCTTCCCAATCAGTAGGTAGCCTACTGCTTGGGTTTCAGTGGTCCCACAGTGCTATATATGTGCCCATATCATAGCACATATCACTCTCCAAATTGGATTATGGGTGGCTGTAGTATTTATCTCCCAAGCAACTAGTAGTAAATTCTTTGAAGGCTGGAAGCTTGCATCTTCATCTTTGACTTTTGCAAAGTGAGTTCATGTTCTGGCACATGGTGCCAGATGAATATTTGTTGAGTTGTAGGGGCTGATGCTCTCACCTATGTAGAGCCCCCTCCTTGTTCTGCGGAGACGAAGAAGGGCTTATCTGGCTCTCTGTGCTCTTGGGAATCCCGTGTACTTGCAGGCCCAGTAAGGGGGAGTCTAAACCCAAGATGCCCAGAGGTGTCTCTGTCCAGCTGGCTGTTGTTACAGCAGAGTGGGCATCTAACTTTTTTTTTTTTTTTTTTAAATCATTTGTGGTGACTTTAAGAACAAAAGCTTCGCTGGGGGAGGGTCAGCAGACATGGTGTGTGTGTGCCAGGCAGGGCACCATAGGCCTGCCTAGCAGGTGCCCAAGC
Organism: Lepilemur ruficaudatus; assembly: GCA_963574885.1. Lineage (NCBI taxonomy): Eukaryota > Metazoa > Chordata > Mammalia > Primates > Lepilemuridae > Lepilemur > Lepilemur ruficaudatus. The sequence goes on along the minus strand of CAUYRT010064994.1, from coordinate 94,145 downwards.
CCCAGGCTGAGGCCTGTCAGCAGTTAACGGTGGAGGGCAGGAGAGTGGCTGCAGTTATCGTAACTCTCATGGGAACATCATTTCCTAATCCACAGTCTGTTGTTCATGGGGCTGATGAGCAGAGAAGGGAGGATGGAGTAGCATTTCACTTGGACAGGGGTTTTATGATTAAGAGTAGGGTGCCTAATTGACATGTAAGCAGCATTATTAAAATGTTAGAAGTTTTTGCACTGGAAAGCTAGAGCCCAATGCCTGTTGTGTTACTGTCTAACTTCGTGGCCTTAAGCAAGTGACGAAAGTTATCTGAGCCTCAGGTGGCTCTTTTCTAAATCAGGCAGAAGATACTTCATAGGGTTGAAGAGAAATGGAAGTAAATGGTAAAGAGCTGTTGATGTTGTAACATTTACTAACAGGTTTGTTATGTCATTCTAGTCAAAAAAATAGTCACGTGAAGTTTGTCCTTCCTTTGTGAGTAAGGCGGCTGAGGCCAGGAAAGGTACCCAGCTGGCCAAGGTCACTTCTCGTAGGGATTGAGCTGGTGTTCTTGACTTGCTGGTGTTCTTGGCATAAGAATATAATCCATGTTGTTTAATATGAACCTTTGAATGTACGTATTTTATGAAACTCTTGTTTTTCTTAAACTTCTTCAGCATTTGATTTATTATTTCTCCTGATCTTTGGGGAGGGAGGAACTTTCCTGCTGTAGAATTCACTAATGTGCGTCCCATTTACAGAGAGTACTCTCACCGTGACAAGTGGCAGAGACTGCTGAGAGTAGGTGGGAACATTTGCTTCTGTGGTGCTTCTCATCACAGTGAATTCTTTATTTGCTAATGATGTGTTTCATTAAAATGAAAATTGGGTGGGAGAAGAGGGTGAAACATTTAACTATGGGCTAATAATTCATTTAGCAAAGATTCTCATCATCCGGTTTCATTGGTAACTGTCCTCAGGCTTCTGGCCCAACCCTCCTTTTAAGTTGAGGCCTAAGGAACTTGCTCCTCCAGCAGCTGCAGGTCAGCTATGGCATGATACACCTCATTACCCTCTTTTGGGGTAGCAGTAAGATATTTCCAGAAGCATCTGGCCAGTGAGATCTCTGGAATGTAAATAACCCCGGAAGTTGCTGTTCTGCCCCAGAGCCTCTGTTAGGAAGGAGGCCTTTTCTTGCAGCCAGGATGTCTAGCTCCTCCTGATGGGCCTGGAGGGGGTCAGTGAGTTAAAGTTCTCTGAGTTTTCAGCATGCTTTAAGTGCATGTTACGTCTGGTGGTTCTGTTGACTCCAGCATCCTCAGAGAAAGTCACACGTGTTGTATATCCTAGGAGGAGGGCGATATTTTTATGCAACATAAATGTTACGAAGGCCTGTTTTGTTTTTTATAAAATAGCACACACATATGACCTTCTCCCTGGTGATGGACCAACATAGTTGTAATGAATAAAAAGTTACAGAAGACATAACATATGGAAAATTGTTAGCGAACTATTTTGTTTCAAACAGTGGACTAAACCACACATTGGTATTTAGGCACAACTGAGCTGATGACTTTCTGTACTGTCCTTGACCAGCTGTCATCCCGCAGAGGGCTGCTGGGCTGCCTTCTTGTTGGCACAGGAATTGGTTGGTCTGGGCTTTCCTATCAGGTCCATCTTTCTGAATTCCTTCCCCAATTCCTCTCCCGTGTGCCTGGTATCTGTGCCCGCTCTGGACATTCCAGGTACAGGCAGGTCCCATGTGTCTGGGCACAGAACTGAATATGGTTGGGGTTTAAATCAGTTAATTGCTTTTGAAAGTTACCCTGCAGCAGACAGGGAACTTGGAATACAGGTGGTCAAGGTGAAGCAGAGAATGTGCTGCTGTTAGTCACAGTGTGAATGAGATCACATAGGTGGGGGAAGCACTTCGGGTGTTTCAGGTCGATGGTCATCAAAGCAGACTGAATGGGATCACTCTTTAGAAGCACTCTTGATGGCTGTTCTTACAGGTTACTGTCCATTTTTGAAAGCCACAAAGATTCCCTGTCTTAGAGTGTGTCCATTGGTGATGGAAGGAGGGTTGGAGATGTCTTCAAGGCCTCTAGAGTAGAGAAATGCTGCAAATTTTGTACTTGACTCCTAATTAAGAGGCAGGCTTTGGCCTTCCTGTGATCATCTTCCTTCTTTTTATTTTCTTTTGCTATTCCTTTTATCCCAGTTGAGGATGGGAAGGGGAACATTAGACTGAATTGATGATACTCTGCTGAATTTCTAGATCTCAGAAATTGGGGACTTATTTATTTGGAGGAAGCAGAGTTGTGCTTTCTACAACAGACTTTGTCTTACATTAGGCGCTTGCTACAGATAGTGATGACCAAGTAGAAATCTGGTTGTGTGTGTGTGAGAGATATTTCATGTTTGGAGAAGCCTCAACTGGACATCTAGATTTTAGGCCTTCCTCTGCTCCTGCTTATCTGCGTGGCTTCAGATAATTTGCCTGAGTTTTCCTCTAGGAGGGTATGTGTGGCAGCTCTGAGATAGGAGAGGATGAACCCAGCAGATAGGGCGTCACTGGGTCCCTTAATCCCAGGATCAGAGTGACCCAGCTCAACTCATTTTCCTGCCTCTGAGCCCCTCAGATGACTTAGCAAGTTTTTTCCTGCTGGGTGTTGGCTGGGCGGAGACTCAGGTCCCAGAACAGCTGAAATAACTGCTTTCTTGGGAAGGCTTTCACATTGTTCTTTATCTGGTCTGTGGTTTGGGGGAAGGGCCCTTCTGCAGTCTGGAATTGTCCCAAGCTTTTATTCAGAAGACCAAACTCTAGGGAAATGTTTTTAATCGAACATGTTCCCAGCTGTGGTAACTGATGGCAAACAATGTCCCCGTAGACTGTATTTGGTAGCTAGAGGTGGGTAGAGCAGTTCAGGACAATTTCCGTGATTGTGCTATGTGTGTGTCAGAGAAATGCTCTCCGAGTGGCATGCCATGCTCAAGTTCTCATTTTAGACTGCCACATGTGACCGGCTGGTGCTATCAGCTTGCTTTGTGGCATGTTATCAGCTGAAGCCAGATGTCTTTTTGAAAAAGGCTGTTGTTGCCTGGGGCTTTAATACTGACATCCTAGGAGGTGGCCTTTCTTAGGTCATAATTTTAAAAATTGCTGTACTGGGTGTTTGGGGAATGACTGTGCAAATGAGAAGGCAAAAGCGGTCCAAAGACTTTGGTGTAAGGTAGATTTGACTCAGCAGATAACAGAAGCCAATATTTAATGAACGGTTGCTTTGTGCCAAGCACTGTTCTAAGTACTTTAAATATTAATACATTAGCTCATTTAGGCCTCTCAACAACCCTATGAGGTAGGTTATTATTTCCATGTCACAGATGAATGAACTTGGGCGCAGAGAGGTAAACCAATGTCCCAAGGTCAATAGCTACTAGGTGGAGGGGTTGGAATTTGAATCTAGGCAATACACAAGTGTTTGGTTAATTACTAAGTACTTACTGGCCCCTGGGGATGGCTGTGGAGCAGTGGATAGGTCAGATAGCTCTGACCCTTGCTGCCAGGCTACACTGCCTTTTGGAGCCTCAGTCTCCCCAGCTGTAAAACTGCTTGTCCTGCCTTGTCCACCTCATGAGTTTAGTTTTTAGCATCAGTTGCCCTGGTGCAGGAGAATGTAATGTTAATGTATTGGGGGAGGCTGGGGTGATTGGAGGCTGCGCATGGCTTCGGTTTGCAAATGTCAGAGAGGATGGGGTGAAAATGCTGGGATAGGAGAGAGTAATGAGGAGATGTGGCTGCCCAGCCTAGCACATTCTCAGGACTTGGTTGTGTTGGGTTTCTGCCTGCACCATATTCAGATGATCTGGTTCTTGTCAATGCTCTGGGTTTTCACTGGAGTCACACCTAGAGTGTGTGGGTGTCGTATCAGCACGAAGCAACGGGAGAGTGATTTCACAGCCCTTTAAAACACGAGCTTGTTAAAGCTTTAGCTGGCCCGTGTGTAATTTGGCCGCTGTCTGGGGATACCCTGTACCAGTCGCTCATCTGTTGGAAAGATTAAAGGCGTAATGTGCAGAGATAGACTCTGGGTGGCTCAGCTCTGGGGCTTTTCCGTATCCAGGAGGCTGCCTTAAGTTTAACATTGAAGGATTCTAACCTGAAACAGTTGAATGTTTGTCCCTAAGCACAGGAACATAAAATCCTGACCGTCTGCTTTTCTGACTCAACAAAGAGAGAGCCTTGCGTCCTTTCTTTTGCTTGTAATACTCTGAGTCTGTCACCCTTTCAAGGTCATGGTGATAGAGGTCGGAATGACTAAAGATGAGTATCACAGTGATTCACATGTAGTACTATACTCTTACTCCAGTAACAGTGGTTGGTAGGGTCATTAGCATTCATGGAGCACCTTGAGGAATACCAGGCCTGCTAGGGGCTTTCTGTACAGTCCATCTTGTTTGGCCCTCATGACAGCCTTGTGAAGTAGATATTGATGCCCTAATTGTATAGCCAAAGGTGCTTAGGCCCACCAGGGTCCTGTGATTGTCACGAAAGCCGATCAGGAAACACAGGGCCCGTCTCAGGGCCCCTGACTCTGCTGCTCTGCACAAGGGGCTTGTTTAGGTAAGGGCTGCTTCCTGCTGATAAGATACCTACCTCTTCTTAGAGCTTTAAATGGTTTTTACTGTTTAGGGAAAACTTTTATTGTAAAAGACCACATAGTAAGTATTGTAGGCTTCATGGACCACAGTGTCTCCCACAACTACTCAACTCTGCTGCTGTAGAGCAAAAGCAGTCATGGATAATAGATAAACAGATGGTCCTGGATGTGTTTCAATAAAACTTTATTTACAGAAACAGGCAGTGGGCCAGATCTGGCCTGCTGGCTGTAGTTTGCCAACTCCTGATTTAGGGTTTAATCTAAATGAAAATGGCTATTACTATTACTGTTATTTTCTGAAACTTTATGAAGGATGTGGCAGGTTGCCCACAAAAGACAGAAAGGATAACTCTCTGTTTTTGGAGAAAATTAAATCATGATGCATTCTTACTTGGAGGGAAACTCATAGAGGCTGGATATTGTAGAAGCTCCTTGAGGGTAGCCCTGGGTGCACCCGTAATACTTTATGGATGCGGACATGGACCCCACGGGTGTTGCGTGAGTGTGGCATTTTCACCATGGCATACTGATGGCTTTTTGATGTCCATTTCACGGCAGCCCCTGCAGCCTTAGATTCTTACTTTATCTCACTTAGCTTACGTTGAAACATCCCCTGGTCACTATCTGGGGGTGGCTGCTACTTGAGGTGAGGGCAGCTTTTGCTTCCTGTTCCCTAGGCCCAATATAAGGAAGTAGGGTAGCTGCCAGGACATCTTTGGACTTACTGTACTTCCCACCAGTTTTAGCGTGGAGACCCCAAGCCTTTCCAAGGTAACATATCTCTAGGAAATGGGGCTCCTCTTACAAAGGCTGGTCTTGTCACCCTGCTAAGGAGCTGTGGTGAGCTGCTTTATGGGCTTGAGGAGTTAGGGGAGGAGGGCAAAGTGAGCTGTCGGTGAGATGCAGCTCATTCATTGTTGGTCCTGTGCTGCTTGGAGGAGATGAAGTTTTCTTAAGCAACTCCTCTTTTGTGTAGCCCACCAAAAACTTTTATAACAGAAGGGAGCTGTAGTTAAAATTGACCTAAAGTGTCTATTGTTGGTGTATTATAATACTTAAAAACAAACAGATAAGACTAGACAATAGTGACAGTAAAACCCTTTCACTGGATCACTCATCTGCTTCCAAACATCAACTCAAAATCTTTGAAGCATCTCCCAGAGCTCTTTAGTGTTCTCTTCCACCAGTTCTTTCCTCTGTTTGTAAAAGGGTTTGAAATGCTGGGATGGGATGAGTCTTGTCACCTCCTGATTTCAGACATTAATAGAGAATCTAATAGTTGATGCCCACCATAAATAGGATTCTAGCCCTGAAAGAGGATAAATCTGCAGGCAAACTGTTCCCCTTCCTCCTCCTGAAACATAAGATTGGCTGAGGTCTCTAAGAATATGACCCAGTATTTGTGATGGGTTGGATCACACAACCATATAACCTGTAGGCGACTCCCAGAGGCTCTCGTTTATCCTCAGATTTCAGAAGAGTTCTGGATTTAAGTGTATATAACCTTGTGCCTTGATCCTGTGTCCTGTTGTCAAAGGTATGTTTATATAGTCATATAGGTATTTCAAAAAACTTGAATTGCTTTGATTATTTTTTATAGCTGACCAGCTGTAACAATAAGTGAGAAATTATTTATCTCTTAATAATTTGGAAATTAGCTAAAACATGATAATGAGTATAGAAGTAATAGTAACATTTTAACACTTACACATACACACACCTTTTTGTGCATTAGAACATGCTTTATTGAGGATAAGCACTATTGTTGGTTAAAAGGTACAAAGATTTAGTTAGGATGAGTAAGTTTTGAACTTATTATACAGCATGGTGACTATAGTTAATAATGTATTGTATACTTGAAAATTGCTAAGAGGTTAAATCTTAAATGTTCTCACCACAAAAAAATAAGTATGGGAGCTGATGGATATGTTAATTGCTTGATTTAATCATTTTACAGGGTATACATATATCAAAATATAATGTATACTGTAAATATACAATTTAAATAAAATTGTATATAAGAATATACAATTTTTATTTGTCAGTTATACCTTAATAAAGCTGGGAGAAAAGAAGAAACTTTAATGTCTAATAAAGCTCTCCCCCAAAACCCTATTTTACAAAACCCCGTAAATCTAGATGCATCCAAATGTGAATTACATAACACATACATAAAACATAAATAGTATGAAAATGTACTTTGAGGTAATTTTTGAAAATGTAGATAGATTCCTTCTATTTAAAGGTTTGTATAATCGCAAAAATATTTTCTTAGGAAAATAGCTATTAGCTCTAGGTTATATAACATGTTTATTTAATGAAAAACAGGTAATATAATTTTTTCTTTGTGGTAATAGGTGATAGCTCTCTAATGGTTCTATTCTTTTTAGAAGGCTTAAAACTTTAGTCTTTTAAAGCACTCGAGAGGCCCTGTTATCACATCCAAACTATTGCATTCTATTTCTTCAGTAATTGTTTTGAGGGATCTTTCATAATTTCTAAATTATGAAACTGTGGACTTAACTTGCTTTTAAAAGTCCATAGAGGTGCAAGAGATGTCTTATTAAAGATAATTTGAGAAATCCCAGGACTCAGTTATTCTTGTGGCCCAGGAAGACATGTTTAGAAGATTTTTTAAAATGATTTCCTAATATCTGATCGTTTATTTACAGTGAAATGCTGATTAGATGGCACCTATATATTCATTATTACATGTCCTCCAGATCGTGAACAGTTTAATGTATATAATTGACTGAAGATGATTGGCAGCAGCCATTGAGATGAGGGGCTAAGGCTTGTGAGCCCAGCCTTGATCACGTTCCATCGGGAATCGGGGAAGAAAACACAAAGGAAATTGATTCCTGGCTTCTTGAAGGAGCCTCAACAAGTTGAGGTTTCAACGTGGACTGGCCCGGGACTGTCTTTAAAAAATATGTCAAATACAATTTTTTAAAACTCTCACTGTCCATTAAGTATATTTTAAATGTCTTTCATTTTAAATACGTTTTTCTAAATAGATGTGTTTACAGTGGAGAGAAGGAGAAAAATGTGGCAGGAACAACTAGAATTCATTTTATTAGCAGCTCCCGAAGATGCCACAGTCTCTTTGAAATAGGGTGAGAGTCAGTGACCTTTTGATCCTGAAAGAGCAAAGGTCATTGCTGTCACCTCTTAGGCTGAGGGCCAAGAAAACCGGGCAAGGGTTTTTTCTGTTTGGGAACATGGACAAATATTTTTACTAAGAGCTTAGGGTACTCAAAATAGTAAGATCTTATGGTCATTTTTGCTTTCTGGATACTCGTGATAAAGAGTTTAAATCAAAGATTTGGTCAAAAAATTGAAAATAATGTTGAGCTTCAATTGAGAAAATGAGATTTGGAGAAAGTAGTTAAAAGGAAAAAAATATAAAGAAAGCCTTGGTATACTGGTGTGCTGTAAGCTTGTGATACTCCAGTGTGAAAACATTGTTGCAGCTGTTCTCAGATCACTACCATTAGGGTTCTTGTTGGGAGAACAATTTCACTTTATCCTAAGATTTTTGCTGTTGCTAGCAATTGTGAAGACAGTACTAGCCACCCTGCATGCATTGGAGCCTTCTGTTTTCTTCTTTACACTGAAAAATGTATTTTTGATGCATTAACCTGAGAGGGTCTCAGGTCAGGTGTGCCCTCCCCACATTTCGGCCCCAAGACCCATCAATGCCAAGTTTATAGGAGGCCCCCAGTAAATGTTTGTAGCTGAATGAATCTGTGCATGACATACCCAACTTCATCCAGTTTATCTACCCAGATGTTTTCTTAGAAAAATGACTTAAGGGGTAGACACAAATTCCATAAAATGTTTTAAATCCTCTTATAGTTACTGAATGGTGGTTGGCTTAGGTTTGCCTGTCTCCCTTTGGAGTTATCTACCGGTTTCTTCCTAATATTCTTCCTGTAGTGTTCAGATGTCAAAGCTCTGCTCACAGCCCCTGGAGTGTCACTTTCCAGTTTGACATTCGCCTGTTAAATTAAAGTCTGGAAAAAAACCCCACTTGCTACTCAAGGGACCTGAGGTGGAAAGAACTGGTAAATATTTAGACACTGGTACTGTTTAGCAAAATTGGAATCTTAAATGTAATTTCCTTGTTCCTTTCACTTAGTGAAAAAGATTAATTATGTTTATATGGTGCTAAAATTAAATTGTGGTAATATGAAAATCAGACAGCTCAGAACTCAAATGGTGAATGTATCAAGAATCTGTTCTCTAAAATCCGTCGTGGAATGAGGTTGATAGGGAACAAATTCGTTAATTAGATCTTCTTTCTTAGCAAATGAGCATTCTACCATTGTCTGCTACCGTCTAGCTGGCATTGATCTCAGAGACTTTGGGGGACCAAGACTTCTTCATCTGTAGCTGAGATCAAAGAAGACAGAGATAAGGTTGCCAAGGAAACCAAAATGCCATAGAATCATGTGCTGCTCATGCATTTAAATGTGGCGTGAGGTTTGGGAGGCTTTTTTTTTTCTTTTGGTACAAATGATAGTACATGAAATGAGCAATGTCCATGTGCCCAGGTCTTAAAGGAAATGGCTGAAGGCTTAACGTAGCTCAAACGTGGGCCTAAGGGGACCAGATTCTCGCCCTTCTTGCCGCGCTCAAGCATCAGCAGTTAAGGGTGTACTTTAGGGAGCTGGAGGGGGGTCTCTTTCATGTGCTTCCTCCCTCTCCATCTCACACACACACACACACCCCCCACAAACTTTTTAATGACTATTTTTCTGAATCTAACAAATTCTTGCACAGAATTTTGAAAACACAGAATAGTTATTCTCTTATAATATATAAAAATTATCTGTAATTTCACCATCTGTAAATACCTAACATATTTTGTTTTATTTCTCCTAATATTTAAATGCACATACACACACACATAATTGAGCTCTGTGAATACATAGTTTTAGATATATTTATAACATGTGAAATCCCAGTTTCGGGTACTGATTTTAGTTTTTAAATGATCATATTGGAATCATTTTTCCATGGCTACAGGAACATTAACTCAGGAACATACAACTATTTGGCCATTATCCCCACTTCAGTTATCTCTTTGTTTACAGTGTTCCGGTGTTACAAAGGATGCTGCAGCAAGCATTCCTGTGCATCTTTTTGCATGTCTTATTTCCCTAGGGTGGAGTCCTAAGGTGGAATTACTGAGTGAGTTGCACGAGCATTTTTAAGTCTTTCGCTCTAGGTTGCTAGATGCTTTTTTGGAAGGGAAGGCTTTGGGCAGGTAGGGGAGGGTGTCTCATTAACACTAGGTGTTACCAGTTTTTTCACTGCTGATTTTATTGATCAAAGATACTTAGGCTTTTTTTCTTGATTTTATAGAGAAGAAGAATAATAGCAGCTACCATGGATTGAGGGGTTATTGTATGCAGGGTATGCTAAGTCTGTTATATATCTTTAGTTCTCATAAGAGCTGTCTGAAATAGGTCCCCCTGCCCTCATTTCACAGATGGGAAAACTGAGGCCCAGAGAAACAGAGGTCAGTGACTGTTTTAATATTGTGTTTAAAGACACAAAAGAAAAATGAGTCTATCTTAAAAGATTCATTATTTCCAAATCAGGTGGGTAAGTTCAGTGTGTGTATGTTACTAGCTGAGGAGATGCCTAGAGACCTAATAGTTTTAAAGCTTCTTTGGACTGAAGGTGGGTCATTGGCAGGAAGATGGGAGGGGTAGGTAGACCTGGGCTCTTTCTGTTGAGAATGGAGATGTTCTTGTTTCCAGAGTATAGTGTCCCCTCCCTAGTTTTTGGGTGTGACTTCTTGGCACTTAGAGCTTCTGGAACCAGAAAATTTACAGAGTGAGTGAAAGCTTTGTCTGTTGATTGATTCATTAAATTAAAAAAGCCTTCCATTTCTGCCTGCTTTCCATTCCTATCACATCCACTACTGAAAACAAGCATTCGGCACCTGCCTCATGTCAGAGCTTAAATCTCTTTCCAGTTAACTGTGCATTTTGTGAAATACTAAGTACTTGAAAGCAAAACCACATGGTTGTCATTTTGGAACTGTTTCCCTTTTAACTTTTTGAGACTTGCTGTTTGTTGAAAACTAAAGGTGAATGATTTATCTTTTTGCTGGATTTAGCTGTCTGTGAATTTCTCTGTGCCTTGAAAAAAAAATCACATTCATTCTAACGTGCCCTCATTCTCAGTAACTACAATTAGAGGCACGAGGGAAAAAATGATTTCTCTACCAGTGAGCCAGGCTTTTTGCTTAACATCCAGGACTGATAACTTTTTAAATTTGTCTGCTCGTCTCTTCCTTTTGTTCCTACTCTGGTCTTCTCTCCATGCTCATTGGTAAACTTAGAACTTGTTCATCTTAAGGAGGGTGGGAAACTGCGACTCAGAATACAGATCCTTGATTCATTTTTAGGGGGACATTTGAGTCGAACAGTTTACCAAACTGAAGGATGCTTACAGCTCTGCCACTGTACCATTTGTCTGTCTTTCTGTCCAACCATCCATCCCACCTATCCATCCATCTCCAGAACTTTCTACTTTGGAGCATGTGGCTAGGCTCTCTGGGAGAGAGGTACAATGATGAATAAGGCAAAGAGCTCGTGTTTATCGAGTAGTTTCTATGTTCCAAGGCCTGGGCTGCATGCTTTCTGTGTATTTTTATTTAACTCTTGCAACAACTGCATGGTGAACACTGTTTTAACCATACATTACAGACAAAGGAATTGAGGCTCAGAGATGCAGGGACTAGAAAAGGTCATGGTTGTTGTGTCTCTCTTGTGTTTGTTGTGTCTCAGTCCTTTTATTCTGTTCTAACAGTGCTTTGTTTTTTGATGGAAATGCCTGCTGTTTTCCCAAGGTGCTTACAGGTGTGCATGGGTGGAAGCTCTCTTAACTGGCTGCTGCAGGGCTTGCTGGCCAGGGTGACTGCCCTCTCCGTCCCCCTGCTCGAGTCGAGGTACCCGGGGGCTGTGGTGGCTTTCTCTCCTGTCCCCTACCGTGTCTGCTCCCCTGGATGAGTTCTGTGCTTAACTGGTCAGTAATTGTGTTCTTCCCCCAAACTTGTTTTTGCCACTTGTACTTGCTTTTGTAATTATGTAATCAAATAAAATATTACATAAACCGATGAAATTTTGGTGTGAAAAGAGAAGTTGTTTTTCTGGAAACTGAGTTGTATGTTTTGGAAAGACTTGAAAAAACAAAACTTCTTTAAAAAAAAAATTCCTGTTGTTCTAGGTGCGGTTGAGACACATCAGTATAAATAAAGAGGGGTGGGGATGGTGGTGGTTAAAATCTGGAAGGATTTTCCACTTTGTAAGTAGTGAAACTCCCCTCGAAAGCACCTGAAATCGGACATTGCAGGGTGTGCAGATGAGGTGTGGTGGTCTTTGCTAGAAAGACCACAGAACTCCAGTTCATCCAGGCTCTAAAGAAAAGGCCTTGGCTCTTCACCACAGGCTGGAGGAATGAATGTCTTATGTTAAATTGTTTAAGGTGTGTCTGTATCGTGTTTGAGTCCTTTCCTGCTCTGACTTCTTAAAATAATCAGACAACCATCACATCAGAGAGGGTAGTTCTTCTATTGAACTGGAGTGACTGCATTTCTCAGCCCTGCCCTAAGCTGCTTGATGAGAATTAGGAGGGTGAAAGAATAGTGGGCAGAGTCAACAAGGCTAGGTATCCTATCCCAGTTGAGACCTAGGGAGAGCCAGCCACTCAGTTTCCCCATCTGTAAAATGGGATGAATAGCTCCTGTTCAGCACTGCAGTTGCAGAGGGTCCAGCTGTGTGGAAGCACCTTTCATATAGTAGGTGCTCATTAAATGCCAGCTGAATGTTGTAGGCTCGTTATTTCAGTCTGTCTACTTAGAATGTCTATTTTGTTCACTATTATGATTACTAGTAATTGGGACAAAAAGTTCAGCAAAAATCTTACTAGGTTAGGCTTCCCAGATTCCAGTGTGGTGAATAGTATGATGAATATTATGTAAATAGCAGTCATAACACTCCGTAGAAAAGAAATCTAAGCAAATTAATACTATCAGAAGCATAGAATATTTACTAGAATATGTTCTTACAGCCTGTTCACATTTTTGTTGTGATGATTTTACATTTTCATTAAAGCAGGTGTTCTAGGCCTGCTGCTTCTCAACACACCTTTTTATCTTAGCTCATTCCTATATATGCATTTGAAAAATAGAAGTACTTTTTTGTTGTTAAAATGTATAGTAAATACTTACAGTTTCAGCCTTTTGATAGATTCAAACCTGCCTTCCCAGTTAATCAAGACTGTTTCTGTATTTCCAAAATGATATTTTTCATTTGTTTGCTTGTAATATTATAGCGATCATTACTAGTGATTAAGAAAAGCCGACTCCTCTGCTACCCATTCTTTTGTGGCCTTGGGGTCCTCCTCACCCTCCTGTGTCCTGGTAAAAGTGGCAGGAAATGCGTCTGTGATGGGTGTTACTCTAAAGACTTCGGGGTTATTAAATGGGAAGCATTTTGGAGATATTTCAGCGTCATGCTTGAGTGGTGGTAATTAGCTCTGTGGCCCGTTTCTATTCTCTGGGGACAACAGAACAGCTCCAGGAATGTGGGAGAGCAGGTGTCTGCTTATCCCATCGCAGACCCTACAGTTTCCTGACAGTGTACCAACGGGCACGGATCTCCGGCGGGGAAGGAAATTTGCAACTGGAATGTCTGTGTGTGATCCCCTTCCTGTTTCAGATGGGACTCTTCTCCTTCCAAGCTTATTTTTGGACGATTTGGGCTTCCTTTGAAGCCCCACGCAGCAGCATTGCTAAGTTCTAAGGGGGAGTGGTTTTGGGGAGTGGATTTGATCACAAACACTTGTGTGTACGTTCTCAACTGCCTCATGTCTGCTGGTTGGAGGGAGAGGCCCTTAACCATTGAGCAGCAGCGTCCTGCCTTTAGACCTTTTGTAGTCATGAAATCTGAAATTTCCTTGGATCTCTCTAAGGTGAGAGAATTATGATTAACATCTTCATTAGATTTATTGTCAAAGGCTACGTTCTCCGACTTAAAGGACAACAGCATCAGCAAAGTCAGTGTCTTCTGCCCTAGAAAGATACAGGAATCGTAGAATTTTATGAGGAGAAAGAGACCCCATGGGAGAAATTCCTCAGGTGATCCTTCTGTACGTTAAAGTGTGGGAAGCGCTACCCTGCTCCCAACTGGAATTAATCTACCTCCCCTAAACTGCCAAACCTATTTAACCTCCTTAATTTGCCTAACTTGTGTGTGCGTCTTCTATGAGAGAACATATTCTTTGAGGGCAAGTTCAGCCCCGATTTATTTTCATGTTCCCATAGCAACTCTCACACCTGGGTCCAGTAAACATTTGCATAACATGAACGAATGAGCAAGTATGTACATCCAAAATGTAACTATGAAAAGCAACTGTTTAGCTCTTGGGGGCAGATCACCCCCCTACTTAGAGACCCGTCGGAAGCACGCTGCTTTGGGGGAAGAATCTGAGACCCGCATGTGACACATAAATTCCATCCCTTCTAGGGTGTGAGCGGAGGTGACCACCTGTTTCCTGCAGGCCCCCGCATGAAACGGCAGCTGGGCCAAGGGTTTGCAAGTGACCCACCCGCCTGCCTCCTGCTTTCTGCAAGTGTTTAGTTCTCGTCTTTCTGATGCCAGATACCAAGCCTACCGGCAGCCCGCCCACGTCGGAGCCCTGTGCCCTGCTCCCCTTCCTGTGGGAGAAGGGCCTTGTCTGGGTGGCTTCTCCCACCCCGTCCTACTTAGATTCCTCACCCCGCAGATCCCTCTCTCTGGATTGGTCCTGCGTGTGTGTATTCTTTAATGTCACCATCCTAAACCTCCTTGACTCTCTCTCTAGTTACTGACCTGTTTCCCTGTCACTTTCACGGAATAGGATAGAATTCATAAACAAGTTCACTTTAAAATCTGGCTGTCTCAATCTGAAGTCTTCGTTTGAGGGAGTGGGATGGCTCTAGAAAAGCATGAACAAACACGGTTGTTTCGGGATCTGACAGCCCTGGAGCCCGGAGCTTATTTCTGTGGCCTCAGGCAGGGCCAAGCGGGGCCAGATTTCCTCATCGTTTGACGCAAATGTCTAAATTCCCTGGGTTGTCGTAATATTAAACGAGGGAACGTGTAAGGTATAGGACACACAGCAAAAGATCAAGAATCCATTCTTCCCTTAACCATTTCCAGGGATGCCAGAGGAAAGTCCCTTCTTAGTTCAGCGTGCTACACTTTTGAATTTTAGATGATATAAGATAACATTGGTAAAGCCAGTTGCTGTTGGCTCCCTGCCCACAGCAAGTGCTGACCATTGATTATTCCTCTAAGGAGGATCTAAGGCCATTGTGCAAGGTCACGGTGGGGGCCAAGAGCTCCTTGTGCCAAAAGTAAAGTGGTCACCTTTCAGGGACACTCTCTAATGTTGACGGGCGCTCAGGTGCTTTCTGATGGTTGTAAAGGAAGACTTAAAGACTCTTGATCTGCTGAGGTTCTGAGTGGACAGCTGGGTGCATCTCCTGAGCAGGAACGTGAAGCCTCAGTGATCATAGCGAAACGGACAGAGAGGCTCTAGGGCAGTTAAAGCTTCATTTTTCACAGCTGTCAGAATGATCATGTCATGTTTTCTGCCCTTTGGAAATTTTTTTTTTTTTTTTTTTTGAGACAGAGTCTCACTCTGTTGCCCAGGCTAGAGTGCCGTGGCATCAGCCTAGCCCACAGCAAACTCAAACTCCTGGGCTCAAGCCATCCTCCTGCCTCAGCCTCCCGAGTAGCTGAGACTACAGGCATGCGCCACCATGCCCGGCTAATTTTTTCTATATATTTTTAGTTGGACAATTAGTTTCTTTCTATTTTTAGTAGAGACAGGGATTTCGCTCTTGCTCAGGCTGGTTTCGAACTCCTGACCTTGAGCGGTCCACCTGCCTCGGCCTCCCAGAGTGCTAGGATTAGAGGCGTGAGCCACTGTGCCTGGCCTTGGAAACTTTTTGGAGGTAAGCTCTCTCAGTTAATGGCCTTTGTTACATTTTCCTGGTATTCAGATTCTCAAACATGTTAGGAAAAGAAAGAGAGAGAATTCTGGCAGCAGCTGAGCTGAAGTTGCTCCGCAGGAACCTGCATCCGAGGCCGAGGGCTGGGCACTTTGGACTTTGTGCTCCTGGTCTAAGGATAACGTTAAAACACCCTCTAGTTTGAATTTGTTGCCTTTCCTACCTTCGTGTCTTTTAATGTTAGAGCTAAGTGTTCAAGACCTTCCTCAGAGACTCATTCAGATGCTTGGTTTATGTAACTAGGGCGTTTTATTTTTCCTAGGTGAAAATATTGAGACAGGTAACCTTTCTCATTGTTTTGTTTAACAACCAGAAGGAAGGCATGGTAGCAGTCCAATGAAATTAGAAATCAGGGAGCCATAAAATAAGTCGTTTCCATCTAGAAACAGGGCAGTTGCATCAGAGACGATAACAACTCTGGACATTCATGCAACAGCGGTGATTGAGCACCCATTGTCTACTAGATCCTGCAGTGCTATGGAGAGTATAAAGATGATTAAGCCCCTCTCCTTAGCCTCCAGCACCTCAGCATGGCACATGGGAGATAACCTGAAAGCTGCTAATTAGAATAGACCAAACATGATAAGGACTTTCTGTGCTCTGGATGGGGAGGCATGGGAAATTTTGTAGGAACAGAGGTGTTCAGGCATTTGCCTGGGATGTGTCAAGCCACTGTAAACACTTTTACATATAAAATTACAGCTAAGCTTAGTAGCAAAGAAGTCCCAAGTCTTTCTCAAACTTAGATGACCAAATCCAACATCCAAATGTTGAACCCACTGTCTGAAAAGTGGACCATGGCCAGAGCCTCTCTGTGTACATACTGCTCACCTTAACAGTTCATTTTCCAAGGTGAACTAGAGTCACCTCTGTCCTTTCACTCTGGTTCTCTATATTTGTCTCTTTCTTCCTTTTCTCTCAAATGCTGTTCCTTGGTCTTCTCTTACCGTTTCCCGTCCCAAAGTAAGGTTTACTGATAGGAAGAAAGAGAGAGAAAGGGGCTGATGTTTGGAGGATAAATAGATAGAAGTTTGAGCACCTTTAATGTTCCAGACCTCGAGCTAGCCATTCAGCGTTAAGTCTTACAAAAAACTGGGGAGAGTGGACAGTTATCCCTCTGTGTGGATAAGGAAAGAGTCAGAGGACAGTTCATTGTACAAAACAAAAAGTTCATTAAGACTAGTTTTTTTGTTGTTGTTGTTTTTTGATAATTTGCTCTCTTTCTAAGTTACAGCATAGACTAGCTGTGGTGACAGATCAAGAGCTAATCATTTTTACAAATATTTATACAGTATGATTTGAGAGAATGAAGAAGGGAAGCAGGAAGAACTCAGGGGAATTAGGACTTTTTATATCTCTCATTTTAAATAAGGACTGTTCTAGATATTATCCTTATTACTTGGTCTCAAAGGAAGCTGTCTAGAGAAGGCCATTGCTGTTTGCCATTTTGATGAGTTTATACTTCCATGCATAAATGGGGATCTGGATCACAGCTTTGAAGTACGAGAGAAATGATGGTATTAATATTAATTGCCTTTGGAGGCTAAGTCCATCTACCCCCACTGTGTGCCTCTGCTCAGACCTTCTGGGGAAGCTCTTCTAGAACCACCTTCAGGAATTTAGGCAATATTGAATCAACAGACCTTATTTTAAAAACCATTTATTGTGGTAGATTTTCACCCTCGGAGAGTGAACCTAATTTTTTCCTTTAGAAACAGGATTCAGAGCCAAGTCCTAGGGCGAGGTGAGTGACAGAGCCACTCAGTAGTGCTTATGATCGGAAGGAGAGTTTGTGAAGTACAGGGACTCCTTTGCTGAGTTACTTAGAAACCTGATTCTGAATGCCATTCTTAAATACGAGTTCCCAAAAGGTTTTGACCAATAATAGGATTATTGGGGCATTGATGCCTAAGATGACAGCAGCCCTTTATTGGAGAAATTTCTAGTTTGTAGCAAAATCTAATTTTTCACTGAACTTTGTGGTTATGGATGTGTTAATAAAAGGCAGGATCGAGAGACTTGCTCCCTACCTTTTTTCCCTGTTCCTTTTGTTTTCTGTTAAAAATCAAACCAGATGACAAGCACCACCAGCGAACCCCAGATCTCAGATCTGTTATTCCAGTGGCTACAACAGGAGATCAGAGTGGGTGTACAGGCAACGTGGGAGCCGTAGCTTTGCTGTGCCAGCTTTTGGAGGACTGTGGGTTTATTCCGTGAGCAGTACAGAGCCACCCAGGGGCACGATGGGATCAAATCCACCGTGGGAGGTTGGCTAAGCAGTGGTGCTGAAAGTGGGTTGAGCTGTGGAGACACAGAAGCTGGCAGGCTGAGGGCTTTCATAGTAAAAACCTGAATGGTGGCTTTGGGAGTGAAGTAGAAGGTGTGGGATTAGAGATATTCCAGCCACAGAGATACCGAGACCTGGGACAAGAAGGGGTTGACCAGGACTTGAGGCCTGGTGTGTGGTGAGGCCACCAACCAAGCCCAAGAGCACAGAGGAAAAGCAAAGTTATGAGGAGGCTGATGGTCTGCTGGCCGGGATGGGGTCTGACCGTGCAGAGGTGCTGGGCCCCTGGCGTGCAGAGCTTGCCTTCACTTGGTGTGCGTACGTGCTCTTCAGAGTCTGGAAGGGCGCACCTGTTGTGAAATCAGATTGCTTTGTTTGCTGGCTCTGAAAGTAAAGGACATTTGTGTCATTAGGGCAATTCTTGGGTCAAGGTAGTGACCCTGGGTCTGTGTTGTCCTCAGGGGCACCCAGCTGTGGCAGCTTGCCTGTTTTCCGGGTCCAGAGAGCTGGCCTGTCCCTGTCCCCTGGCTTCCCATAGCAGCTTATTCCTTGCCTTTGACTTCAGTGCTGTGTGTGTGTGTGTGTGTGTGTGTGTGTGTGTGTGTGTGTGTGTGTGTGTGTGTGTGTTTCAGGCTTAAGGATGAAGCCTTGGGGTGCTGGCTGATGAAATGTTTAAGTGCCACCATTAGTCATTATTTTTCTTTTCTAATACAAGTGTACCTCTGGCTCTGAGCATGGATGGTAGCTTTATCTCAGTGATGATGCTGTGTTAAAATGTGTATTTAAGAACACACTGGTAGGTGGCACAGCATTGCAACACACCAAGCAGCTTTTGGAACACTGGCCAACCAGAGGTTTCCAGAATGATGAAAGTAGGGAGAGGTGGGATCTGGCAACTTGGGTTCTGAGCTTTAGATGTTGATAGCAGAGCCAGCTGGTGTGTGTGTGTGTGTGTGTGTGTGTGTGTGTGTGTGTACGCGTGCTGAGTGCCTTATTTGCATTATTTTGTTCATTTCTTACAACCACCTTGTAAGTAGGTGCCACTTTACCGATGAGACAACTTGGGCATGTTGGGGCTACATAGCTTGCTCCAGGTCATGTGGACGGTAAGGAGTGTGGCTGGTGCTGGAACCCAGATTTTTCTACTCCAAAGCCCATGCTCTAGATTGGTGTCTCTCAAACTTTCAAGTGCCCATGAGTGGCCCGGGGTCTTGTTAAAAATACAGGTGGTGAAGCAGTAGGGCTGGAGCATGGGTCCCAGGTCTTGCTGCTGGTACGTGGGTTCCACTGAGTCACAAGTGTCTACACCGTCTGGCATATGGCTTACTCTCTTTGACTCTCATTTCCTGTATTTCCAAACCAAGTAGATCAATTATTGTCTGTCCTTTCCTTCCTTAGAATTGCAGTGA
The DNA here is from genome assembly GCA_963574885.1 of Lepilemur ruficaudatus. NCBI lineage: Eukaryota > Metazoa > Chordata > Mammalia > Primates > Lepilemuridae > Lepilemur > Lepilemur ruficaudatus. The sequence continues at coordinate 74,738 of CAUYRT010064994.1, read as the reverse complement.
GAACTGAGATAATTAATGTGAAATCTGTGTCTGTCAAAACACAAATATTGCCAGTGGCCTTTCTCATCCTCTCCTCTCCCCCTCCTCCCCAGCCCCTACCCCCTTCTCTTCTCCTCCTCTTCTTTCAGTTCCGTCCCTCTGCTCCCGCTCTGACCCACATCACCCGTATCGCCAGGTGGCCGACAGTCACCTGTGTAGCCGGGGCGCTTATCTGTTTGTGACTGTGTTGATGGATGGCTTGCCACAGGGAGTGGCGGCTCCCCATGTAAGTCGATGGCATTGGTGGGCTTAGACTGGGGGCCTTCGGGGTCCACGGCCTCTCTGGGCTTCAGGAGGAAATGGGTCCCTTCTGAAGGTGACCTCTTCCAGGGGAGGGTGGAGGAAGGTGTCCTCTCCCTGATCATGTTTATTAAATGCCTTTGATCTAGCAGTTTTAAGTACTTGTAAAAGAAGAATTATATTCCATGGAGCAGATGAAGTATTTCAAGCAAGATTCAGACAGGACCAAGCAAGCAGGGCTGATGCAGTTAGCTTGGCCTCCCCACATCTATCCTGTGCGACTCAGTTCTTTGAAGAGTGAATCAGCAGCCACTGGGCCGTAGGCTCTATTTAAGGAGGCATTATGTGTGTAGTATGTTTTTAAAAGATCACAATTAAAATGTTGAAGATTAGTTATTTGGATGATTCACTCTGGGAAAGTCTCTTGTCCTTCCAGGGTGCAGGTGGACGCCTTGCTGTCAGGTGTCTAGGTGAAAGGACCCTCCCTCCAGGCAGGCTGAGGCCAGGGCTGTGCCCCGCTCTGTGTGTTAGGATGCAGACAATACCTGCCCAACCTCCAGCAGGACAGGAGGCCACTTCGGTTTGAGACACTTGTCTATCTCAGTGACTGGCAACGTGGGAGCTTATGCTCTGGGGTTGTCTGAGGGAGGCACTCATACAAAATTCAGCTGTTGTGTAGTTCAGTGGTCAGATCTTGGTGAGTATCCAGCTCTAGAACTTCTTAGCTGTGTAACTTTAAGTGACATAATCTCCTTGAGCCTCAGTTTCCTCATCTATAAAATGGGGATGACAACAGTACTTATGCACAGGGTTGTTGTTAGAATGAAAATGAATTAACAGGGGTATAGAGCTTAGGCCTAGACCTGGCTCCTGTGTGCTTAGCACATGTGAGCTCCTGTAATTAGCTCATTTCCCTCCTTGTCCCAAGAACCCTCTTGGTAAATAAAACTACCCTGTAGATAGTTTAGGATTATATAAAATGTGTGCATGTTCCTTTCAGGAGATGCTGTGGTGGAATGGGAGATTTTTGAGCTAGACACCACCTGGGTTTAAGTCCTAGGTCTACCTACCTATAGCAGATTTCTCTTAGCCTCAGTTTCCCCATCTTTAAGTTGAGTAGATAATGAAAATTGCCTCAAAAGGTTGAGGTGAGGATTAAATGGCGTGATATAAAGTGCTTCGTGCACTTTCTGGCTTATCGTAGGCACTCAATCAGTGGAAGTTATTACTTGGTTGATAAAATGCCTATAGCTTGAGCATTAGGTAAATTGCTGTGATTGATGCGAACTTCCCTGTTGGGGTTGGTACTTGGTACCAAAAGCTGCAGAGGATGGTGGGCTTGAAGATGAGCAAGCTCTAACTTCCCAGGTTCTGCTGTCGTCATCTTCTTGCCCTTTCCTGGAGCACCTCCTATGGGGCCTGTGGGGGGCTCTAGGTTGCACGGGGGAGCTGTGGGGAGCAGGAGATGGAGCCTTCTTGCTAATAAGCGTCATAAATGCCGGCCCCCGCCTGGGTAGGAATCCTGCTGCTGGTTTGTATTGCTTGATTTAGCATCCTGTGGTTGTGGTTTAGTTGGAAGAGGCAATTGGTGCTGTGTCCTGGGCAATGTGAGCTGGGGGTGAAAAGACCTGGTGGCTGATGTCTTGAAACTGATAACTGCCACCTGGGATGGGAAGCACCCTCTGTTGCATGCTTTTGGCGTCTATTCCGGTGAGTGACCTGCTCTGTATTTTGCATTGGGTTAGTTTTCTATCTCTGGGAGAGTTCTTACAGGAAATAGCGATGCCATAGTTTTCTTCTAAAGCGCAGCCAGCTCACCTTCCTTCTCTCTGCCTCTTCCCCGGGCTGTCTACGGCCTGCAGAAGCTCGGATACCTCGGGCTGGCCCCTGAGCCTTTCATCCTCCTATCTGAGCTTCCTTTTCTTGCATCACCCCAATTCGATGGGTCTCTGGGGGACACTCCCCACCCCCAGTCTCACAGGGCTGCTCAGTCTCTGATCCCATCCTGCCCTCCCCAGCTCCTTCCTCTGCATTCCTCATCTGACGTCCTCTCTGCCTCCTTGGCTGTGGCGGCATGTTATGGAGGAAGAGCTGAGAACAAGGGCTTAGGGATCTGACAGTCCTGGTGTGAATCCTGGTCTCAACACATTCTCCTTTTGTCACCTTGGATCAGTGACTGAAAATCCTTGCTCCTCAGTCTCCTCCTTTGTGTGGTAGAGATGCCTGCCCTGCTGGGTTGTAAACAAGGCGAAATGGTGATGCCTAAAGTATGCAGTGGTGCTTAGTAAGTGTTAGCTAATATAACAATTATGCCCCCATTTCTCACTGATAGCCAACCGTCATCCTTCGATTGCCAAATGAATAACTTGATTAAACCTTGAGTTTTAAATAGTGGAAGATGATTCCAGGTCTTCGGACAGCTCAGAGGGCCATGAAGACACGGGGGTCAGAGGCCAGAGGTGCTGGGTTGCAGGGGAGGGTAAACACAGCCTCATTTTCTCTTTTAAGATCCTGGTGGCAGCCTCTTGAGGCCCTGGAAGGTTTTCTCAGTGCAGACTTTGAAGAGGACCACACAGCTACTGCCTGGGGAATGGGAGCGTGTGAAGGACTCAGGGACTGAAGTGATGTCGCGTGACAGGCTCGTTTCCAGCCCCTGTGCGCTGGCTGGGCAGGGCTGGAGCGACTGCTGACTCATCAGCTGCAGTGACTGGGAGCTGCCTCGGAGACCTTCCTAGCGCTCAGGCCACATGTATCAGACCATGTGCCAGTCGCCGTGGAGACGTAATCCTTGCTGTCTTTCTCTCCCTCTGCTGCAGTAAAGGCTGGGTGACGCCCAGTGGAAGAAACCTGTGACCAGGAGTCCCAGCAAGAACTTGCAGGGACCTTCTGCTCTGTCCTTGCTGCACCTTGATCATTTCCAATCAGCCCATTCCCTTGACCAGGTACATCTCTTTACCTCCTTCCAAGGGCAGGTTGAATGCCTCCCAGCAAACTGCTTTATTGAATGGAGCCTCACTAAATCCCCACTCTACCCCCTACCCTTCAGCTCTATGGCTGCGATTAATTTCTGGACTTAATGCTTCTCAAGGTCCTTTTGACTTGGGGCTACCTTGACTATAGGATCATTTTCTAGCTCAAGCAGCCTGACAGAAAAGCTATCAGTGGCTGGACCAGCCCAGCGCTGTGTATGCATCAATAGAATCTTCCCAAGAAAAGAATTGGTGAAACATTAGACTGGCTCAGTGAAGTGAGAAATAATGCCAGTCCTGCAAGACCTGCGCACCTGCCACTTCCTGTCCCGTAGCCCTTGCCTTTGTTTTGTCCCTCCATTCATTGTCATCGTCACCATCCTTTCCAACCAGGGTAAAAGACCTGACCCTGGAGTTCTGTTTGGGTTCGAATTGCAGCCTCTCTCCTTCAGTCTTCAGTCTTCATCAGACTGCACAGTGTCCTGCTGCATATTATGTCCTGGTGCTCATTATGCTTGAGCTAAAGTCGTGGACTACAGTTAGTTGACTCTGGAGCCAACCGGTAGGTGGGTCAGAGAACACTGCATGGATATAATCCTGACGTCTGGATTTCTTGGATGGAAACAGTATGTTGTGTATGTGGGTTTTCTCATGAAAATGGATGTGTAGCTTTCCTGTTTTGCAGCAGTGCCTGGGAGTCTGTTCATTAAAAAATCGAAGGAGCTAGATGCATTTAAAGAAGGCAGCGTAGCCATAGTTGCAGCTGGAGCATTTAAGCCCCTTCACAACAGTTATCAGAGCTGTAGCATTTGTGTGTGGGGTGCCTTAACTGGCCTTCTCTCTCAGAGCCAGCACTGGGCTGCTTCTGGAGTTGAGTTGCCCCGCCAGCAGATGGCCTACACCAGCTGAACTTCGCCATGAAATCCGCCTGTGTTGGAGAACTGAAAGTCTGCGTCCCAAAGTGCTGGTCTGTCTGAAGGCTCAGCTTTTGTGATCCTTCCAGAACCTCAACCATGCACTCATTTCTCTGGATTGTCATTCTGCCTTTAAGAATGAGTCAGAATTATTCTGATAGGTTCAATGCATAGATTTAGAAGGATTCAGCTACTTGCCAAGAAACCTTTGCCCCTGTGGAGGGCTTTACATTTTAATAGCATATTCTCCTGTCATTTATTTCAGATGCTCCTTACAAGGATCTTGCAAAGCAGGTACAGAGCTCCACTCTACAGATGAGCGCACCAGTGCTCAGAGAGATCGGGCGTCCTCTCTAGGGTCACGTAACTAGAGAGAGGCAGAGCCAGGACATGAGTCTGACGCTGACAGTCGAGGATGACAGCCATTCGCGCAATGCCTTCTCATTTCTGGCTTCCAAGACCAGAACCCTCCCCAGAAAACCATTTCCCTGAAAAGGGAAGATTTGCATTTTTGGATCTGAAATCCACATACCCAGGCCCTGACAGATTTGTGGCACGTGCTGTATTATGGCCGCCGAAGTCTGTAGCTGGGGAAATGTGGGCATGTCGTCTAGAGCATTTATCTATGAAACAAGTACAATGAGTGTCAGGAAATTGCCAGGCATTTGCCAGACATCTGCCATGTTAATGCGGAGGGTAGCAAACAGCTTTGTGTGTAGGCCCCATTCATCCCTGTGCCCACACCTCTCTGCTCTGGGCAAATCCACCTCTTTCAGCTTCAGTCTCCTGTTTCCAACCGTCTGCTGGTTGGTCTCCATTCATCTGGACAGACATTTATTTCAGCACCATCCACATGGCTGGCACGGTGCTGGGATATCTGGCCATGCCCATGGCACCTGAGACTCAGCCAAACCAAACTGCCTTCTCCCAATTTCCATATCTGTTAGTGGGACTCCCAGGTGCAGGTTAGCTGGGCCAAAAGTGTCAGACTTCCCCTGGATCCCATGCCCTGCCTCTTTCATCACTCTCCAGCTGTCAAGCTGAATGGGTACTGCTTCCGGCGGTTCCCCTGCACCATATTTCCTTTTTTTCATATCACCACCTGGGTGTAGACCACTTTTGGTCATCAGCTCTCTGAACATCTGATCCAGGCCTCCCACCATCTCTCCTTTCACAACCTGGGCTGAGAATCTTCTGAAAATGTCCCTGCCCTGCTCGAAAAGAGGGCCCGTACTTGCTATCTGAACAACATGCCATTTGGCTTAGAGCTCTTTGATAGCGTAACAGTGTGTGTCTGCTGCTTCCTCTCGCGCACTAGGGTCTACTCATCAAGGGCAGGGGCCGTCCTCTTTTTCTTCTGTCCTATCCAGGTCTTTGCACAGCGTCAAGCCTTTTGAGTATGTGCACAAGTAAAATGGGGCTTGCAGGAAAGCCTCTCTCCTCCCAGCACGGATCCATTCTCCCACAGAAGGCAGTGGTTGGTGGCTTGGATGGGGCTGGCAAGAAGAGAGGAAGCAATTTCCTTATCTTCCCAGGAGAATGGGCAGGTAGCAAAGAATTTTAGAAAGTGCTTTAGTGTTTTAGGTGCTTTTTTTTTTTTTTTTTAAGCCAAATGCTTTAACTGGGCAGTTAATTTTATAAATTTTACTCTTCTGGGCCAATTTATAAAGTCAACAAATGTTCACTGTGCAGATAAGTTGTTTTGGAGGAGGATCTGGGTACCAAACTATCTTGGATGCCAGATTTATTTATGTTTGGTGACGAGAAAATGTGGCATTCACAAAATTGAGCTTAACCATGTTTTCCAATAATTTTAGCCTTCCCATGTTGCCGCTCACAAAGGTGATTGATCCAGACCTTAATGGAAAATGTCTGGGGAAATACGACAGTTTAATGTATGTATATGAGCACAAATACACACAATTTAGTTGCATATGGTCTTTGTAGGAAGGATAAGCCTTCGTGTGAGTTCAGATGACAACAGATACAGTCGATGTGAAAGATTTTCAATAGGGTAAACTGCTGAACCAGCCAGAACAAGGAGTGTGGGGCACCTTTTCTTATTGAAGTCCTTCAGATGAAACAATTCTTTGGATTAGATATCACTTGAATGCTTCGTCTAATCCCTGGACTTGCCCTCCAGACAGGATGGGCAAAGGCCAGTCCGTTGAATCGTTTACCCTTACGCAGGGATGGGGCCGTCTGTACTCTGACCCTGTGTTAGGCAACTCTAGTCAGGGAGGGTCATCTTTTTTTTTTAATTGTATATATTTAAGGTGTGCAACATGAAATTTTTATATACACAGTGGAATGGTTACTATAGTCAAGCAAGTTAACATATCCATCAACTCACAGTTACCTTTTTTTTTTTTTGGATTGCAAAAGATCCTGAAATCTACCCTCTTAGCAAAAATCCCCAATACAACATTATAGACCTCACAGTTGTACTTAGATCTCTAGACTTGGTCATCCTATAGATCTGTAACTTTGTATCCTTTGACCTACCTCTCTCCATTTCCTCTTCCACCCTCCCCCGATACTCCATTATTTTCTATGTATTCAGCTTTTTTTAAAATATCCACATATAAATAAGATCACGCAGTATTTGTGTTTTTCTGTCTGGTTTATTTCACTTAGCATACTAACCTCCGGGTTCATCTATGCTGTACAGTAAATGGCAGGATCTTTTTTATACACACACACAGGTGCACACACACATACGTGCATACACATGTATCACACATGACATTTTCTGTACATCAGGGAGGGTCTTCTTAACTGAGAGTGAAGCAGCTCATGGTAGCCCATCACCTGAGAGAAGCAAAACCAATTCCAAACCTGAAACATACAGTTCAGATGTGCAGATCACACTTTTCTGGTAGAATTCTTCTGACCCTCCGTGGGTGAGAAGGATTTCTCTGGGAACAGTGGTAGGACCCGTCTACACGAGGTCAAGGCCCCTGTTGTCTTGTGATTGACGGTCAGTGTCGCGATGCTGGGACAGCAGTTCCCCCCGCCCCGGTCCTGGCTTCCTCATCCCTGTTTAGGGAAGCCTGGCCCCTCCCAGTGACAGCCCCTCCCAGCACCGCCCCCTCCCAGGGTCCTGGCCCCTTCTACTCCCCTCCTGACCCCATGGCCCAGGCTAACAAGGCTGTCATGAGCAGTGCCTCAAACAAAACCGAAGGCCATTAAATATTTAATTGAATTATTTCACTGTGCGGATATTGTGACTCATGTTGAAAACTAATCACCTGCCTTTTTATCTGGCCCTTAAAAAATAGATCCCTGGTTAAACATTTAAAGGTCAGAGTCATGGCGATTGCAGTGGCATCATTATTTTCTTTCCTTTGTGGGTTTGGGTGGAGGAACAGGGAAGAAAAGGATACCTGGGAAGGAAGATAAGTTGTTAGAAGTTGCCTGTATCAATGAAGGGATTCCGGGGGATCAGGACAGCTGTACTTTTCTTTTTTTTTTTTTTTCTGGACTTCCCTGGTCTTGATTCTCCAGAGGGATGCCGGGAAGGGCCTGGAATGTGGGTGAGGATGGCCTCTGAACTAGACGATCCTGTTCAATGGAAGAAATTGTATTCCCTGTCCAGTCATTCGGGATACTGTTTCCTTTGCTCTCTCAGAGCTTGGTGAGGCATTGAAATTCCATTGTTCTGCTTTTTAATTTAATTTTTCATGCAGGAAGAAGAAAAGTGTTTTAAAATTCTCACGGCTCTTTTTCCTCCCCTTAGCATTATTTCTGGGTTAACAAGGCAGCAAGCCCTTCCTGTCACCGTAATATCTGTCCTTAGCTATGGTCGGGTCTTAGCTTTATTACTCTAGTAATACAATCGATTGACTTAATTAGGTTTTTAGGTGACTCCGGCCTATGTTCCTCTTTGTACCATTTGACAGGAGTTTCAAGAGGCAGGAATCAAGGCCCTTGAAAGTGCAGGTGTGTGGCTGACACAGGGTTTATGTTGATAACAGACCAACTGTGAGATATTTTGAGCGTCCACTGCATGCTGTGACCTTGCTAGGTACCCTTGGGAGTGACAGAGTCAGTCCAATGCCATCCACAAATGCCTTAGATTTTCCAGAGAGAGGAGCAAAAGCTATTTCTTTTAGAATGCTGCTATGTTTCATTTTCCCAAGGACAAAAATGTCCAACTTTGGGTATGAAGCCCTAACTCCTAAGTTTCTTTGCATCTGTTGAAGATGATGAACAGGAGAAAGTTGAAGCGGTGGACAGAAAAAAAGTTCTGCTGTAATTTGTGTAGTGTTATCCTCTGGCTGAAAATCGGTCCTGCAGCCGATGGCCCTTAAGGGAGATGCATCAGCCAGGATGACCAAGTGTCAGCAACGTGTTTGACTCGGCACGGAACAGGCACATGTTTGCTGAGTTATGCAGATGTTGGACCACATGACCCAGGAGCCCTTCCAGGAGTCTAAATTCCATGACGCTCATACCCAGCCAGCTAGAGATTTCAAAAACACTTTTTTTTACAAGTCTGAAAAGATAATCCAAATCTACTTTGTGCAAATTTATGTTCCCATTGGTTTTAATGACACCTCCTGGCTCCTGTATTTTCCAGCTGTTTGTCCCTCTCTGCCCCCCTGTTTTTTTTGCTTTTTAAGAGATAGGGTGTCTGTCACTCTGGCTAGAGTTCAGTGGCAAGATCACAGCTTACCGCAGTCTCAGACTTCTGAGCTCAAGTGATCCTCCCACCTCAGCCTCCCGAGTAGCTAGGGCTGTAGGCGTGTGCCACCATACCCAACTAATTTTTTTGATAGAGACAGGTTCTCACTGTGTTGCCCAAGCTGGTCTTAAATTCCTGGCCTCAAGCGATCCTCCTGCCTCGGCCTCCCGAGTCGCTGGGATTGCAGGCATGAGCCACCCTTCCCTTTTAATGTCATTCAGCAAATATTTTTGCAGTGCTGCTCCATGCCAGACACTGGGCATCTAATGGGAGCCCCACCCACGAGCAGCTTAGTCTTGGTAAAGGAGACAAAAAATAAAAGACGATGGCAGGACAGTGTGACGATGTGGTGAGGCACAGAGGTCTGGGTGGGACAGAGAGGAGGCTCCCTCAGAGGCAGAGCGTGGACAGTGCTGCTCAGTCTGGGTGATACTCAGGTAAGGTCTTGGAGGTGCAGGGAAGCCCGCGAGAAGGGCAGCCATCGCAGCTGTGGCAGGAACGGCAGGTACAGGAGCCGAGAGGCGAGCAGCAGCAAGAACAGAGCATTTGGAGGCTGCCAGGATGCCTGTCACCTGGAGCGCGTGTGTTGGCAGCTTGTGATGATTTTGTTTCCTGGGAAGACTCTGAGATGCCAGTTTAAAAGAACATTCACAGCCCTGCCTTTTTGTCTGTTAACTTTAATAGACGTCAACTCCGTGAAACTCAGGTGAAATCCTCCCTGCATGAATATTCATTACCTTCACATACAAGAAGATTTTAGAAAGGCAAACTTAGTAAACATCTGTCCAAGTCATTAGGAGCAAAGCACTTAATCCTTAGATCTTCCAGCCATCATACCCTAAAATGTTATCATTCTGTTACTGTGAGCCGGTGCTGAGGAAGTGCAGAAGTCACTAAGTCTGAGATCGTTTCACGTCTGTTCTCCCTTGTTCTTTGGAACTATAGTTGAGCCTGCTTGTTAATGGATACTTTTTATATTTGGTTTTTCCTCCTTTCTTTTTTCTGTGTGTCTGGGAAAGGTTCTTCTTCTTGCCTGGTGTTTGTCTCACTGTAAGTAAGCGGGCAGCTGCCTTACGGTCATCGGGGAGCCAGTGTGGAGAAGGCACACGCAGGAAACCTCCTACTTGGTGTCCCTGTGGATTGAAAGCAGAGCCTTTACGCTCCCGTTCCTCTGCCGTCCTTCACCCTGGTCACAGTGTGTAAAAAGCAAGTGTATCTGACGCAGCAGGTCACCGAGTCTGCTCTGCCAGCTGCCCAAGCTTTAGTTTCGTCAACTGTGGATTAAATATGAAAAAACTGGTACATGCACCCTGACCTGGTGATCTCATCTTTGGAAATCTTTCTTGTGATTGTGTGAAACGATGCAGTGGTTACTTACGCTTGCCATGCATGGAGGCCAGAAATATTGTGAAACAGAAGAGCGTGTCTTGGGAATCTGTCCACTCGCTGGGGAAAGATTGGTACAGGGGATGGTGGCCAGTTTTCTTCTTCAGCTTCCACTGATGCCTAGGTAAAGTGGACAGGCCCGGGCAGCAGCCTAAGGGATTTAGGTCAGAGAGGCCGTGGGGTCTCATGGAAGGCGTGCGGGCTTTGGAAGCACACAGCCCGGTCCGAAGTTCCACTCCTTTGCATGTTAGCTGTGTGACCCAGGGCGGGTTACTTATCGTCTCTGTGCAAAGGCAGCTTGAGAATATTCTAGGAATACTGACCAGAGGGAATACCCTCACATCATTCTTCACACAGGACTGAGAAAATGTGCATAGCCCACAAAGAGTCCCCTTCCCAGAAATAGAGTTGGGGCAAGATGAGGGCCAAGGCTCCAGGCCACCTCTGGGGAGGTACTGCGGTCTCTGTGCCTCACTGTCCTCATCCGCAATGGGAATATCCATGCCCATCCCACAGAGTTGTCAGGGATATTAGAAATAGAGCATATGCGTTGCCTGGCGCAAGGCTGCTGCTCCAAGTGAGGAACGTAAACCATGGCCATCAGTTTTGCCAAGTGACTGTTTTGGATCTCTGAGGTCGCTGCACTCTGGGTCCGCTCTGATTTTGAGTGGCGTGGTCAGGGAGGGGACCAGGGGCGTGCGGTGGGAGCTGGCAGTCTGCAGAGAGCCTGTACTCCCCTCTCGTCCTTTGATTTGAAACATCTCAAATCAAAATCAGGCTTTGCGGCTTTAAGAATTCCTCTTTTGAAAGTCTCTGCTTTAGGTGAGATCCCTTCTGCAGCACCAGATGATTTTTCAAGAACTCTCCCAGCTCTCGTGGTTCTCTCATAAGCAATGGAAGAACTGAATTTTTGGTCTTTTATCATTGGCAGGAAAATGAAGGTAAGCTGGTTGGAGGAGTTAATGGCTTTTGGCCCTGAGTGTCGGCTTGTGGCCCGGAGGAGAAACCTCCAGGGGTTCTGCTGGCTCTTTGGTGGGATCTTGATCCCCTGGAAATAGAAGCAAGAGGCGGGGACCCTCCCCCTCTGAGGTGGCTTCTTGTTTCCTCCACTGGACAGCAAAGAAAACGATGCCCGGCCCCCCTGAAAATCATTTTCTTGCCACTGGTATTCTGGGAATGACTTCTGGGAAGGACATCAGGCATGAACTTGAAGCCCGACACACGCATGTGGGGTGGAGGTAGATGCTCTGACGGAGAGCGTTTCCAGCTGTGAGTGTGCTACTTGTGTAATCCTGATTGGAAAAACAGGAGGATTTGTGGCAGGCCAAGAGGTCAGATGAAATGCTAGTCCCTAGATGAAAGCCTGGTTAATCTGAATGTGTATTAATCAATCCCTGTTTTTATAAAGGCGCTCCAAATCTGAAATGAAAAAGCAATCAAGACTTCAACAGCTAAGCGCCTTGCTCAAGGACTGAATTGAGAAAGGCTTAGCTCTGTCTTTGAGACCGTCAGGCAAGTTCTAAGTTGTAGCAACAGAAATCTCTGCAAAGTCAGAAAGAGGAGTTGTTAGAGGATATCGGGGAGCTTAGGGGATCCTGCCCTTCCCTCTTCATTTGTGTTCCCTACTCTGTTATGATCCCCGTGACAGTGTAGGGGGCCCATTTGCTCATGTATCTCACTCTCTTGTGTGACCACCGATGCTGTTGTTTCTGCATTGACCATGCCCAGCACTGACGTGTGGGGGTTGAGTCACGTCATGTGGTCATAGGCAGGATGCCAGGACATACTGAAGCATGTCAGTGGGCTGGGCTCAGGTAATAAAGTGATTAGGTGTCTTTACTGCCTGAAACAGGCACACTTAACAACAACAACAACAGAATGAGAAGATGCCTGAGCCAGTGCTCTTACTTCTGGCAGCTTCCCAGCAAATGGAATGCAAACGGGCATAGGCTGCGTTTTGCAGTTCATTGCAGTGGACTCCTACCTGTTGCATGCGGAAGCCTGGGTATCTTGCAGCCTCTCTGACATCATGGCATATCATTTGTAAGGTCATGGCCCATTTGTTGGTTCTTGGTCTGGTTTATCTGTGCCCTGAATTTGGAAACATGAAAGGGCCACTCTTGGCTTGGTTGGAGGCAGATGTGACCCAGAGCTGTGAGGATCTTTGGTGTATCACCTCTGACAGTGGAAGGTCGAAGAACCGTGGGGCCCCGGCTGCCACAGCGTCTAGGCCACTGACCAGGAGAAGGGCACTGGCATTGACAGTTCCCCCTGTGGTGCTGAATTACCGGTTCCAGGGCTGTCTGTCTGTCTGGTTGGGGAAGGGGGCACTTCTTGTTCCTATTTCAGGACGTACTGTTGGGTGAGGAGGCTAAGACTCAGAGTGGATGTCACCCACGGTTACACCATTGTTGGAGGGAGAGCTGGAACAGTGACTAGGGATCTCCAACTCCAGAGCCCTGGATTGTAGCCTCTGTGGCGTACTCCTGCTCAGCTGAATTTCCCTGAGCAAATTGTTCTGCTGTCTTGAGTACAGCTCCTCATGTGTGAGAGGGTCCTCGTGGAGCTGCTGAGAGGACTGAGAGATGGGGTAGCCAAGGGCCCGGGTGTGGATGCGTGACCAACACCCTCTCTTGCATTTGGGAATCAGGCCATCCCTCCAGGGTCAGAGAAATGCCTCCTGGAGCTCTCCTCTTAGAATAATAGCACCAGGCTCTGCTCTCCGAGAACAGAAATTTGGAGCTATAGCCTGCCTGCGGGATTTGTCTGCTTGTTTGGTGGGACATTCCTGACTGTTCAGTGGTGGTTCTGTTTACTTAATTCACTTTGTGGGTCTCAGTCTTTTGAACTTAAAAAATACAAAAATTGGGTTTGCTTAATCTCATTTTCCAACACAACAGTTATTAATCTGCTTTTGAATGTTTGTTTGTGGGGCGAATACAATTTGGTGTTCATCTAGTGACCTGCTATTATATTTCCTGGCCACCAAATCTGGCCCTGCCTTTAGGTTCACTCGTATCTGTCTGTCTCTCTTTCTCTCACACACACATTCTTTAAACTTGAAGTCATTCAAATGTCATTGCTGTTTTCTTGCTTCAGAAGAGAAAATCCCTGATGCCAAGATTTCTACCTGAAAGGTCAGTTTCAGCTCTGTAATAACTGGGTAATTGTCTCTTAAACTAAAACAGCATCTCAAGGACTGTAAGCTTGTCTTTTCAGTTACTCTCACCTAAAGACTGCCTGCCTGTGCCATTTCCTGTGGGCATGTGCAGTTGTCTGGAAATGGCGGCCACCAAGCCCACAGCTGGGGATGGCCCGGTTTCTTTTCTGTAATGGGAATGTGCCTGCTCCTGCCATTCTTCCACTCTTTGTCCTCTGCCTTGGGGTCAGGAGCTGCTCTGTGTGCTTTTCTTTCTTCCCACAGTTGTCACCACTGGTTTGGAGTGGTATCATGTCACCTCTGTAGGATGTTCACCAAATCCTTGCTAATTCTTGTGGGAGCTAATTCCTGCCTCAAACTTTAGTAAGCTGGCTGATTAAGTACATTAAGACTGTTTGCTGGGTTCTACCCCAAATGAGTGCTGGGTTCCTGATGGGGAACCGTGGTGGGAAAGCTCATTCCACTGTTCTGTGAGCCCACAGGCAACCGCGCCCTCCCTGGCATGCGCGTCAGTTCCGGGGAGGCGCCTGCTCACAGGGCCTTCTTCATATCAAATCTGCTTCTGTGCAAATAAGCCTGCTTAGGTGTCTGACAGCAAGGGATCATCGTAGGTCATGTAAAAATCCTTCTCATTTCTTCAAAGTCTTCTTTTGGGAAAATAGAGATTATTTATTAAGGTGCTAAGTAAACTGGAATCCAAAAACCCAGGTTATTTTCTTTAAATATTTCTGACTCTCTTTCTCATATGAAATGGGCATTAAGCTCGCTTTAAGATCCCAGGTAGTGCTCCATCAGCCCGGAGTGATGATGGAAAGATGCTAATGGGCTGCAGAGGCTGTCTGGGGACTGGCGAGGTGAGTGGTGAGCTGAGGGGCGTGGTGAATTGAAAGGAGCCCCCTGGTTCTGGGCTCTTCTGCCATGGACAGAATGGAAGTAGACCCACAGGAGAGTGTCCCAGGCACCTGCCATGGAAGACCCTCACTTGAAGAGGGGATGCCAGAAGACACAGGTGGTGTGTTCAGGTTGACTGGACCTGGAAGGATCGACTGCGAGCCATGCCACTCCTTGTGACATCACACATAAGCCAGCTGTGGGCTTCTCCTTCACTGAGGCTTGTACCTACTTTTGTGATACAAATTACTCACCCAGCAATACCCCCCAGCTCACCCTGGCTTTGCTTCCAGTCTTGATCTACACAAATATGTTCCCTTGTAAATTACCCAAAAATCCACGTGTATTGTCTCAAATGACAGTTGCTAGACAGGGCCCTGGGAGGAGCCATTTTCAGTGATGATCTACAGAGGTGACTGTGAAGAGTCATGTGTTGGTGGTCTGTCTCGTAGGTTTGTGCACATGTGTACACAGCACATGCACTGCTCGTGTAACATGGGGAGACAAGGCACGTGATTGTGGTTTTTCCTATGCAGGCTCCCACGTAATTCACAGAATACCAGCAGCATCCTTAGTGCTGTGTCCGTGTAGAGGTAGTGGTGACAGCCATGAATTTCCAGGTGGCATTGAATGGCTGGCATTGGAAGCCAGCTCTGTACTGAAAACCAGGAAAAGCTACCTTCCATCCAGTTTTTGTTGTGTTCAGGCTCATGGAGCTCATTGTAGGCATTGCCAAAGCCTACAGCTTCTGCTTGGAAAGGGAAAGATTCCTCAAATAAGTCTTCCCTCCCTTCCCGTACCTCTGCTCACCTCACTCCGAGCGAGAATTCTTGAGGAAAGCTGCCTACCCTCTTCCTCCCAGCATGGAGGGGAGTAAGTTCTCTGGCCTTGGAGATGTTTCCGCTGCGTCCAGATGACTGTTTGGCAGGGATGTTGAAGAAATTCTGGTGTCATGCTAAACTGGGTTACCCCTGAGGTCTCATTCAGATTTCAGATTCTATAACTCCTGGATGCTGAAGGTTCTTTAGAAAGTGGCTGTAAGAAATCCCAGGGCCGACTGTGGAGCATACATTCAGTAGGGCCCTCACCCTTCTTCATACTCAGCCAGTGACTGTTGTCATGGCGACAGATCTGCTCCTGCGAAGGCTTTTCTTATGGCATGTAAGGGGACCTGAAGCTTCCTGAGAATTGTTAGTAATTATCTTCCAGAAAAAATATGTTCTGAATATTGTGAACATTTTGATGAGCTCTGTTCAACCTTATCGGGACTTGTGAGGTCTGTATCAGCCCCGTGTCTCAAAATAAAAAGACTTGATTCTTTGTTTTGTTTTCTTTTTTTTCTTTTGTGCATGGCTCATGCAGAAGAAGAATCACTATTCTGTTGTTAATAATGCTTTGCACATAGTAGGTACTCAGATATCTAATTTTATTTGAAAGGCAGGCAGAATAACCAAACATTGATCTGAATATTCTTTATTAGGTTAGCAGTTAGATATGCCTTTTCCATAGATGACCTTGAATCTCAAACCAGGCAGGACTCCCGGAGCTCACAGCTTTATGGTCCAGAACTCCTGTCCCCTTTGTTTGCACACCACCAGGCAGAGGGGATCCACGGATGAGGCTGGTATGTATAAAGAACCTCTTGTTGCCCTCTCTTGGTAGCTCAGATTTAGCTCAGCTGCCAAAATGTTAGGAGTGTCTGCTCTTAAGAATAGGATATTGTCCAATTTTTAACTTTTTTCTCCTATGTAGCTACAAATATCTATTGAATCTTTATTCTTTGTTATGTATATTGCTAGATGCTCAGAATTCAGGAATGGCTCAGACAGAGTCACTGTCCACAAGATAGTCACCGTCTACTGGAAGACACAGGTCCGTGAAGCAGTACACCCAGGATAGCACAATGCGTGTGAGAATGCACACATGTGCAGTGCAAAGGGGAGGTGACTTGGTGACCGTCCTGGTCCCCTTAGTCTCTCCTTCCTTCCCTGCCTCCATTCTCCATCCTTATTTGCAAGTGCTGGGGGCCTCTGAGCTACTTCTAATGATCTGCAAGGCAGCAGAAAAAATTTTATTCCATGCCCACCTTTTTACAGCAAGTCACTCTGAAAGCTACTTAAGTGTCCCAGGCATGGGGAGGATGGGGGGCTAATGGGAACCAGGGGACTGTTTCTGACCCTTGCTCTTCTTTTGTCGAGCCACTTTGCCCTCAAACAATTGTCTGGTCCTCCTCCGTTTTCTCTTGCCTCTAGATCAGAGTTGTAGTTTCCCTCCTTGGTAAAAAAGGACATCTGGTTAAAGGGCAAGTCTGGTTTTGGATGGGAGACTAAGGTGAGGGCTGGGGAAGCTTCACTAGCAGGAGCCTGTCCCAGCAGCAGACCCCAGTGTCCTATAGGGCTGCAACTGGTGAACAGTCACATTTCCTGTATTAGGACATCTGGTCCAGCTAGATTTCATCTGGCAGCATCTCTGTGTGGGTAGTGGTGGTGGTGATGTCAGGGAGTTGGGGAAAGTATACTGGCTGATGAACTACTCAAGCCCCTTCAACTCAAAGTGTGGCTGGTGGTCTAGCAGCAAGTCAGCATCATCTGGGAGCTTGTTAGAGCCGAATCTCGGTGGTATGCAAACAAAGGGGACAGCACCCATTGCTATAAGGACAGTGTATCTATACCAAACCTTCTGAATCAGAATCTGAATTTTAGCATAATCCCTGGTGAACCTTGTGCACATTGAAGTTGAAGAAGTTGCATCTTTAGTTCTCTTTTGAGATCTTAGGGTCAAGGTGGCAAAGACGGGGTATGCATCCTTCCACTGCTGCTGTGTTCAGGGCAGACATTGCTAGCCGATCTAGGCAATCCGTTTTCCATCAAGCCCAGGGCCAGCCACAGAATCCTCCACAGAAAGCTCCGGCATCTGTTACGACCTGATCAGAAGTAGCCCAGGACACAAAACCCATTTACCTTCCCTGCCTTTGTCTGTGAAGAACTCATCCTAAAAAACAAGGACTTAGCTTTTTGCCTAGTCCTTAAGGGTTGAGAATTGGGACCCTAATTGTGTCTTAGGGCAGAGGGCAGGAACATGAGGGACCACTGAATGAACAGCAATTGGCAGCCAGAGCATACACAGCACCGTGGCAATACATCAGACCCTACTGGTCCTCTGGGGCTGGGCAATGACCTGGATGGAGCAGGGGAGGCCATTGTGCTACTCTGGCTCCTGTGCTCACCCTTAGGACCTGTGGGCAGCCTCTCTGGCCCACAGTCCCCTTGCTTTCTGGCAACTTCCTGGTGGGCTTAATCGATGACTGGGCAGCCGTCAGGTTCAGTCATTCCTCCTCACTTATTTTCCTTCCTTGCATTCTGCCAGGAGAACACAGTTACTAAAATGGGCGTGGGGAAGAGAATGATGCAGGAGGACAACAGGAAGAGGAGCGAGTGGCTGAGAACATCTACCTAAAAGTTCTCGTTACATTATGTGACCAGCTCTCAGGGCATCTAATATAAACCAGTTTAGTTTAACCTCAAAGGGTTATCAAGATGCTCGAATCCTGTTTTGATGGGAATTGAGCAGGCCTGGGAGAACGCTTAGGGGATGCACTTTCTATCTTCCCCTTAGAGCAGTGGCTTCTACCCATGGAGGACTCTGCATTTCTCTAGTCTCTACGGACCTACCTCAAGCTTTGTACAAATCTTATTTACTGAAAAAATTACATTTTTAAGTAATAATTAAGCTCCCCCCTTTTCTTTGGAGGCATAATAACTTTTAGCCTGGGATCATTTTCACCAGGTTTGATAAAATTCCATCCCAAAGCAGAAGACTGTGGATGCTTACGTTACCCTGAGTGGTAAAGAAGCTTTTAGAAATACCGAGAATGGCTTTGGGATCCACACGACTACTGCTTGACCTGAGACTCAGGTTTGGAGCTAGAAACTAAAGCTGGTTTATGCCTTTGGGTCAAGCAGATGGAATATGGGAGGCTGGGGCTCCCCGGCTTGTAGGGCCTTAAGGACACTTTGGTGTGTCACTGTGCTGCTTTCTCACCTGCACGAGCCTTACACTTGCTTTTTCTCTTGGGTCGGAAGCACCAGCCTCTTGTTTGCTGTTCCAGGGTTAGAGTTTCAGTTACTTTTTTGTCTCTGCCTAGATCAGAAATCATCCAGACACTTGTTCGAAAGCCATCTGAGGAAGGTACGACTTGAGATGGAAATTGAAGAGGTAGAGAGAAGAAGATAGGATAAAGTTGATTTAAATGACCTTAGGTGAGTTTGGCTAGGAGATCAACTGCAGAATGGAGCCTCTCTCCCACTGACTGTACCCAAGGGCCTCTGGGGGAGTCTTGGCTTAATTGCAGCCACTTCTCCTTTAGGACTTTGACTCAGGGAGGTGTGCAGCAGGAATGGAGAAAGGGCAGCATCGAGAGTTTCTAAGAGAATTGAGGAAAAGCAAATACTACATGCCTAGAACTCAAAGCTTGTCATATCTGCCAGGGTCCCACTTGTGTTTGTCGAGCACCTACTATGTCCAAAGCTATCAGTGTTTCTAGCAAACAAAGGAATCCTAATTCAGCTAAGCACGACTAAGGGGCCCTCCCTGGGGAGCTGTACTGCAGATGCCCCCTGCTGGGATGGGTTACAGCTAGTAGCTGAAAGGCCGATTTCAGGAAAGATTCTAACAAGGACGGAAGGGTCTTCTGCATGAATAAACAGTGTGCCCTGCCAAAGGAAGCTGACAGGAACGTTCTTGCTGAGGCCTGACGGTACATGTCCATCCTGAGCCCAGGGTCTTGAATGCAGACCAATCAACCCGAACGCAGTCCAGCAAGGAAGTGGTGACAGCGTGGTTTGAGTCTGGCTGGTAAAAACAGATGTTCACACATGGAAGGATTCTTATTTTCCCTCCATCATAGGATGGAGGTGGGGGAAGAAAATGTAACTCCCTGTCTGTCAAATATTTCTATCAGTGGCATATATTGGCAAAAGTGAGATTTCCCCAAGAATGGAGTAGTTAGAAGTTCTGACTGTGGCTTCAGCCTTAGATGCAAATTTGGGATTCTGTGTGACCTCGGGCAAGTTACTTAACTTCTAGGAGCCCCTTTGTCTTCATTTGTAAAATGAGGATAATGATGCCTACGTTATAATGATACCTATATGAGGAACATAAGGAGTTTTTTTTTTTTTTAACACAATGAATACAAAATTCCTGCAAGCGCCTGTCATGTTGTAAGCGCTTAGTAAATGGTAGCTATTCATAATAATTTAGAAAATGGTAAGATTTCCCACTGGAAGATGATAAAGTCAACTTATTCTGGCACAGTTCAGGGATATACAGACACCCCTTAAAGGAACACAGTAGGTCTTAGGCTAGTAACACATGCATGCAACCTGATTCTAAGTTACTAGAGATTTTAAGGATTGATGTTTATTACAGAGAGTTCTGGTCCCAGCAGGAGCCCAGCAAGAGGCCAGTGAGAGAGGTGGCATAAGGCCTTGCTCTGTGGGGTCCCAGCATAGGGCCATCCATCTGGAGTGGGGATGCATGCGGCACACTCTTGCTCTGATCCCTAAAACACAGTTCTGATTCCATATCCATCAGGCCACCTTCTAAATTATCTAACATTTCAAAAAAGCTGCCTGGGAGATAATGCCCTGATCTGGGTAGTGTGAGCGTCTTATCTACCCGACAGTTACATTTTGTGAACTAAGAATACAACATGTGGCTTATACATCAGGCCACATCTGCTTTGCTGGCATGAGTTGGCGTCCTCGAGTCACTCAAGCCTGGCTCCAGCGGGAGCCTCTCTGCGCCCACGTGGCAGAGGCAGACCACAGCAGTGGGAGTTCATGGTGGCAGGTGTCAGGGAGCCAGCCGGCGTTTCCCAGGTGACACCCTCACAGGGCTGTGCAGCCAGGCACCATACCATCGGAAACGAAGACAGGGAAGCATCCCTGTCAGAATGTGTTTACTCCTAATGCGATTTTCCCATAGTGGGAGCGTGTCCGTATTTTTGTGTTTCCGTATTACCATTCTCACTTTGCTTTTAAAACAGCAACAAAGAAAGAAGAGTATCGGTCTTTGTGGCTGCCAGCACTGTGCATGCCAAAATCTCGTGCTTGCTGGTCTGAAGCTGCCAGATGGTGGTGGGATTGTGTGTGGTTTTGTTTCCTCTGCTTTTTGAAAAGTCGTGAAGTAGGAGAGCCCGAGAAGTGGGAGACTGGCTGGAAGATTGTCATCTGATGACAGTTTGTAGTATCTTCCGCCCTGTGTGTGAGCACAGTGGTGTCTTCCAAAAATGTGACGCTGACCCTGCCTAGCGTTTGCTGAATTTGCGGTATTAGCTGTCCCATAAACACCAGCTGGGGTGTCCATTACATACTCAGCTATATACAGTAGCTGAATAACACAGTTTTTTGAACAGGAAATTCTATGTCTTTTTCTCTTCCTTGAAGATTGAAGCGAGTTGTTAGGATTGCCATTGTAGCAAAAGGGAAGTTGCACTTCCTTTGTTGGGGGGCTTTAAAGGGTTTATTTTTGAAAATCTTTATTAAGTTTTTTCATTTTTGTCCTAAGGAACCTCTGTCCATAGCTTAAAGGACTAATGTTTCTCATCTGTTAGTTTCCTTGAAATCAGATTGTGTGTTTGTTGGAAGAACATTTAGGTGATCTTTTAAATGGAACATACAAAACAGTTCAGATAATTTTGAAGCCCTTTTTAAGGCTGGCATAAAGTATCAGGATGCTGTTCGGTGACTTATGTATGACCAGCGTCTCTGTTGAGTGGAGAGAGGACACTTGTCTAGCGTGAGTGGTTTACAGTCTCTGTGATAACATGTCACACCAGGAACAGATTGTGTCTCCCTCTCTCTTCTTCCCTCTCTCCCTGCCCTCCCTGGAGTTAAACAAATGTAGGACATCCAACGATGCCACTTTCTCCCAGTTGTCCATCTCTCCACGCCCAAAGATAAAAATAAAGTGTTGATGAAGCCAGAAGAAACACAGTTTGTTAATTTGATGTTCTTAATATCCTGAGCACCGGCTTTGACTTTTAATGGAAATGACAGTCCCCCGACAGGAACCAGCTGCCTCACAAATGTGTGGCTGAAAAACAAGGATGAGTTTCCTTGAACAAGAGAAATAGCAGCCAGTGTGGAAGTCCTGAGTGCATTGGGAACTACCTGCTAATTACAGGCAAGAGTGGGGTGCCGAATGGCGAGGGAACTGCTGGTTTGTTGCTTTGTGAATTTTCTACGGCACTTTCCAGCTCTAAAATCACCATCAAAATCCATCATTTACAATTTTAGGAAAAGAGAGGTCCCCTCTATGAGGGCAGGGGGCTGTCTCCTTATTTCATATCACAGTAATTAGACCAAGATAGCATTTCCTAAAAATCTGTTGAGTGTACGAACGCTGTCCTGTCTTTATTCCAGCATCTTGGCTGCCAGGAAGAGGGGTCATCTGGTCCAACTTGGAGGTCACCTGGGGAATCTATTTTATAAAGCCTCTGGCAGGTGTACCCACCTCTCTAGCTGAGGTCTGGCCAGCCACTTGCCTGGAGCACCCAGGTTTCCTTACTGATCCAGTTTTTGGTTGGTTTAGTTATAGTTATCTACTTTTTGGATTTTGCCTCTTGAACTAAGTCTTTGAGTAAAGCGTAGTCTTTGTTAGGTAGGACATTTTCCAGGGCCAAGAATTGAGCGTCTTCTTCTCTTACTATTTTAATAGAATTCAGGCTCACACTCAGACGCCATTTGGAGATACTTTTACTCTCCCTTTCAAAGACTGTGTACCATCACTTCATGTTGTAAAATAGAAGAATCTGAAACACGCTAGCTCGATTGCAGAAGGAGGGTGCTGGCTTCATGGTCAAGCCTGATGCTCAAGTGCACAGGAGCAGAGCTGCGTCAGCCGTGGCGAGTGCTGGCCTCCAGACGTCCCCCGGGGTGGCAGATGGTGTACCCAGCCAGGCCCTGCTCCGTCCAGCCAGAGCGGCAGCTGGCGCACGCCGCGGCGGCTTCTGTGATGCAGTGCCCAGGCAGTCCTCCAGCCTGCCGTCAAGGTGATAAGACCCCTGACCTTTCAAGACTTCTGGGCTTCTGAGAGCAGGGGCTCGAGAGAAAGGCTGTTTCCTCATATATTGAAACTAAAATATTACAGCCTGTCCCGGGCCATTGCAGACATGTCCCTACGTGGCCCCGAGTGTCCCATGACAGTCCGAAGCACTGGATTCAGCAGGAGCTTTCCTTTTCATTCTTGGCTGAAAGGCAGCTGGTGATGCAACTGTTTTGAGCTCTGCGATATAAAAATTAACAGCCAAGGGAGATCTGGGGCCAGGGACACCTTTGAAAGCTATTTAGCCAAGGGCAGCTGCCTGCCTGTTTTGAAGGGGTGGCAGCAGAAGATGGATGCTCACCAGAGTTGGTTCTCCGTGAGTCTCTCAGTGTTCCAGCTTTCAGTTCCATTAAATAACTACTTTGTTGGTGTAAAACTGTTAATGAGTACGAACAGAACCTTCCCAGGCAGGCCCTTTGGACCACTTGTTCTAGGCCTTTTGTCTTCTGAGATGTTTGGGAAGAAAGAACAAGTCTGGCTTTCTTGGAAGCCACCCTTTAGGACTGTTAATTTGCCCTCCATGTACTGATTTGCCAGCTCCTTGGAGAAGGGTGACACTAGATGCGGAAGGAGTGGAGGGTGATTGTCTAGCGAACGGTGCATCATTAAGGACAGACGCTCCAGCCTAGCCAGGAGCCAGATTACTCTGGCCTCTGCCTTCCTGTAGGTCTTGGCTGGTTATTGCTACATCAGAGCTGTGCTTAGTTGGCTCATGGACGTAACTAGTGCTTCGTATTTTCTCTGTAATATACCAACCCCTGCCTTCAGTAGGCTCCCAGTTGGTATGCGTCTCTCTGGCATGGACACACACTTCTTCCACCTGCATTGTGGGCTTACCCAAGAGTCCGTTGTGTGTGCACTCAAACCTGTATGTGACAGTTGTATAGACCGTTGTTAAATAATTTAATTTTGAGGCACATAAATATTGGGACATGAGTGTGACAATCAAGATTGTTGATTCTATAGGTAGAATGTTTAGAAAGAAAAAATAAAAGCAAGTTGCTTTTCAAAAAAAAAAAATGCCATCAAATTAAGTATAGATGAGGCAATTGTAAATGATTGCCTCATTTTTTTACAAAAAAATTGTAAAAATCTAGGATACTCTGATTGTTTCACAAGAAGCCCACATGGGAAATCATAGATGATACATTTTGGGGGTGGTTTATGCAACATAGATGGCATGAAACACTGCTTGGCCTACCTGTTTTTTGCAGTGCAACCATCAACACTTGAGTCTAAGCAAGTCAGACCCTTGCCGAGGCCACGCAGCCAATGCATGGGAGAGCTGGGGTTTGAAGCCACATTATCTGAGTTCAGAGATGAGCTCTCAACCCTTTGGTTCTACTGCTTATCCTCCTGCTAATTCAGGAGGTGGTAAGGAGTCCATGCCAAGTCTTGGGATTAGCCATGGTGAGAATACTGTTGCTACTAAAACTCTGTGGCCTGCAGGCTGCTTGGGGTCTGAATGTCACCCAAGTATGTGGCAAGGAGGGGAGAGAGCTGGGGATACAGCTGCTAAGGAGCCCCCAGGACTCTTCAAGGTCAAAGGGGAGGAGGGAGTCACTGACCTCAATAGGTAAGTTTTTGGTGTGGATCAGACACATTTTAGAAAAAGATTCCTGGCACAATATGTCACAGGGAGCACCTGCACTCATGTATTTGGTGTGTGTGGTAGTTATGTGCCTGGGAACCATATATTTGTACCTTTCTAAGATCTTTTAAACTTGGAGCCAAGTGGGTGCAGTAAGCAAGTTCACCTGCGTGATGAGGTAAGCTGCATTTCCAGTGCACGTACTCTAGCAGGGAGGGGCCGAGGAGTGCCTCCCTGGGGTTAGGTGTGCGTGGCTCCCGTTTTGTGTCCGGTGTCACAGATCTTCAGAGAGAGACACTTGGAGCAGGCTGTTCATTGCTGACGGGTGTCCAGATAGAAGTCACGAGCCATTGAGTGGCTGGAGGTTGCTTTCTTCTTCCACCGCCCTTTCCTCCTCCAAGGTCTCGCTGGGTCCCCTGAAGGCACCCTCCCCAACCAGACAGATGGCGGGTCTGCTGCTGCCTGAGATCCTGCCAGATGTGGGCCTCTCGGGCTCCCTTTCATAGTTGTTTGGATATTTCTGATGGTTTGGACTTGAACATAAGCTGCCTCTCACTGAATTAATATGTCCCTAAGGCTGTGGGAGAGGGGAGTCAGTGCCTGTTGACTTTGTGGGGAATGTCAGTTGTGTGTCTTTAAATTGATGTTTCTTTAATGGCAAGTGGAATATTTTCTTCATTATGAGAACACAAGTTGCCTGTTACCTCTGTGTTTATGAACATGGGGGCAGGCGGTGAGCTTAACAACTTTTCATAGCTTCTGCCGTGAGTATTTGTGGGGAGGGTTGTGACAGCCGAGTGTGTCAGCTGTGGCTCCCCCAAGCCCAGCACCAGGGTCAGCGAGGCCTGACTTACGGGAGAAAGACACATGTTCCCCTTGGCGGGTGCGGCTCAACAGTGGCAAGTTTGCACCCAGAGGATGTTTGGCAATGTCTGTAGACATTTCTGGTTATCAGGATTTGGGGGTATTGCTGGTATCTAGTGGGTAGAGGCCAGGGATGCTGCAAAACATTCTGCAATACACAGGACACACAAATGATCCTTCTTGACAGCAAAGGATGATCTGGTCCAAGATGTCAACAGAGCGGAGATGGAGAGGCCCTGCCCTGGTGAACTGCCCTGCCCTGGACCCCCTCCTGCAGAGGTGCCAGGGAGCATTCTCCCGTCCAGTGGTTCTGTCTGACTCCAAATGAGCCTCCCAACAATGTGAGCCCTCTGAGGGACAGCTGAGACGCACAGTGACTTATTGTAGTGGTGCACTCCGACCAAAGCGGTTCTTAAATCTTGCTTCCTCTGGCCCTTCCCCTCCACGCAGCAGAAGCCCTGCCTGACAGAAAGGCTTTTCAGCCCGAGCTTGCCACCTGCCTGCACTGTGGACCCCGACTGCCTGCCTGTTAGTCCCCCACCGCGTGTGGAGATGGAAGCTGCCTGCAAATGAGGCCGCTCAGAGGGGTGGGACAATGCCACTGGATGTACCCGCTGTCCTGCCTATCTCTGCAAAGCCACAGTGGCAAGTGGCAGTCTGGAGGCTTTAGCCATGTCGGACTTTTGGGGGGAAGGAGCCTTTGCTTTTCTTATGTCCTCTCTACCTCCCTCCCCAAAATATGCAGTAAACAATTTGTATTCTGTTTGTAACTTTAATGTGTCTCTTTGTCCTCAGTTGGGAATGTCTCCAGCTTGTCTTAATGGGAAGGAGCCGTTGGTATCCATAAAAATAGGGTTTGGACCTTGACTCTACCACTTACCAGCTCTGTGGCTCTTAGTAAGTTAGTTAACCCTGCTGAGCTTTGTTTTTTTTTTTTTTTTTCATTTTTAAAATGGGAATGATGGTACCTACCTCACAGGGTTTCTATAAAGATTGTGTTCCCTGCACGCAATTTGATAAGTACCCCCAACCTCTTTGGGAGCCTCTCAAGGGCCAGGTCCTTGTCTTCATCCTCTTTGGAATCACTTTAGTACTTGCTGTGTGGTAAATACTTGTTATAGGTTACACGGTACCCCCCAGAAAGATATGTTGAATCCCTGGTACCTGCGAATGTGACTCGTTGGACACAAGGTCTTTGCCGATGTGATCAAGGTAGGATGAGGTCATTCAGGTTGGCCCTGATCCGGTATGACTGGTGTCTCTATAAGAAGAAGGAAATTTGGACACAGACATGCGGAGAGAAGAATGCCTTCGCAGGTGTCTCGTGGAAAGACAGACACACAGAGGAGGCGGGCGTGCGACAATGGAGGCAGAAATTGGAATGACA
This sequence comes from Lepilemur ruficaudatus, assembly GCA_963574885.1. Taxonomy (NCBI): domain Eukaryota; kingdom Metazoa; phylum Chordata; class Mammalia; order Primates; family Lepilemuridae; genus Lepilemur; species Lepilemur ruficaudatus. The sequence continues at coordinate 48,504 of CAUYRT010064994.1, read as the reverse complement.
GAGCGGCAAGCCAAGGACCGCCAGAGCCGCCAGAAGCAAAGAAGAGGCAAGGAAGGATCCTCCCCTGTAGGTTTCAGGGGGAGCAGTTCTTAAGTCTTGATTTCGCACTTTCAGCCTCCAGAACTGTGGATGTGAGCCGGCCGGTTTGGGGGGATTTTTATGGCAGCCCCAGGAAGCGAAAACAATATTCAGCAAATGCTTGTGTGTTCGTGGGCAAAATGGATAGAGTTGTGGCCCAGCGTTCACACTTTGATAGTCCAGCCCTTTTTACTTCTTGCTTTCTGTTGATCGTCTCCCTTATAGACCATCCTGTTTAGATCATTGACTGATTTTGTGCTACTTTATTATAAAAACCTTTGCTTGTTATAGGAAAAAGTTTTTACGTGTACCGCATTGAACAAAGTTAAGATTTTTGCCATAAAGTGTTTGTGTGTCTCTAAGCAGCAGCAGCAGCAGCGAGTGACTTCATATTTCTCTTAGCAATGGTTGATTTCTGGTTCTGGGAGGAAGCACGAGAGGCTGTTGCTCTCTTCCCTCTTCTCCTTTCACCTGGCAAGAAACAGAACCTAATCAAAGTGGCTTTAAAAATGAGGAAATGCATGCTCTTGCAGAGTGGGAGTGCCAGGCCCAGAGGAAGAGCAGGCTCGTGGTGGTGGCTAAGAGAGGTCACTGGGGACTCAGGCTCTTTCTGTCTTCTGTCCCCAGGATGAGCACCACCCTAAGGTGTCCCCATGGCCATGACGATGTCTGACAGCAGCAACTGGGCAACCTGCTTCCTTGTTCATGGCCCGTGGGGCTCTTGGGTGTGTTTCTCTAAATACCAGGAGAACTTCCCCCAGAGGCCTCCCCGGCACCCTTCTCTCCATGTCTTTTCCCAAAGCAGCCACTGCCAGAGGGGTTGGAGGTAGCTTCACGGGCCCAGCCTAACCATCTGAAGATGAATGGGTGCTAGAGAGTCAACCACATGCCCTTCTATACCCTCTAGATTCATAACTTACCCTTTTTTGCCGGGCAGAATAATGGCGCCCAAAAGATGTCCACATTCCTAATCCCCAGAACCTGTGACTATGTTACTGTATGTGGCAGAAGGGGACTCCACAGGTGTGGCTCCGTTAAGGGTCTTGACACCAGTTGTCCTGGATGACCCAGGTGGGTTCTTACAAGAAGGAGGCAGGAGAATCAGAGCCAGAGAGAGATGGAAGGACAGAAGCAGAGGCCATTGAGGAGAAAGGGTGCTGCACCTCTGGCTTTGAAGATGAAGGAAGGGGCCACACGCCAAGGAATGCAGGCAGCCTCTAGAGCTGGAAAGGGCAAGGAAACAGATCCTCCCCAGAGCCTCCAGAAGGAATGCAGCCCTGCCAGTACCTTGATCTTACCTTAGTGAAACTGATTTTGGATTTCTGACTTTCAGAAATATAAGATAATAAATAATAAATTTGTGTTATTTTAAGCTTCTAAGTTTGTGATACTTCAGTACCAAAAGGAAACTAATACAGCATTGTTTCTCTAGGCTACCTTGAATCTATATAGACCTTTTCTAAGATTAAGCATCTTGTATTTATTTGGAATCTTTTATTTGTGCACATAGAAGATGTGTTAATCCACAAATATTTATGGATTAAACAGAAGACAAACCCAGTCTCTGGTCCCACCTCCAGGTCGTACCAGCCTGGTGATCTGCTGTCAAAATGGCAAATGTTGGTTCCTTCATTCAACACCAGTGCTGGGTGCCGGGAATACAGAAGTAAGAATTTTCCTTACTCACAGGCTGCTGAGTGTGCCTCAACCAGCCATTCGATCCATAAATATTCTCATTGTCAAATTAGAGCTCTTCCAGATGTCGGCTCTGTCTTTGTAGCTCAAGCCAGTTTCCTCTGAAGCTTATTCAAACCTGCTGATTTTTTTTTTTAAGTTCTAGCAAGGGTTAGGGAGAGCAGAAGATGTTTAAGCACTTCCACAGATAGGTCTATTTTTAGGGTGCCCCATGTTGCCGAGATCAGCAATAATTCTGGCTGAGTCCCGGGGTCCACAGAGGATGTCATCTGCCTCCTGCCCTCGTGCCAGTTGGACAGAGACACTGCTGTTTGGAAGTTTTCTTTGTGGTTCTTTATTTCCTCTCCTCTATAGGGCTTCCTGTTCTGCAGAGGCACAGTGGTGGAGCACATGCATTATGTTTAGAAACTTCTTGTTATCGTACCATAGTTCAGCCATTTCTGAGAATTGTCGGGCTTTCCTGGGGGTGATAAACGACCAGTGGCAATCTATGGAAAGTACCTGGGAAGGCGACAGAAATAATGAGGCAGAGAAACGGAGTCGGGGGACTGACCTTTGAGGTGATCCTTTCCGACCTCATACTTCTGTCTTGAGGAAATCTAGGCATAGGTTATCCACGAAGCAGCTCACCATCCCTGAGCTCTTTGCAGTAGCTTAGCAAGGATGGAGCTCAATCCCCGGGGTACCAATCAGACAGTTCTAGGTTCAAGAACCAAAATTTGAGAGCTGGTTGTAAAGTGCTGACACCCATAGCAGCATGTGGACAGGCAGGTTTGGCATGGTGTTCTTTCTAGGCCCTCATCTCTGCTGCTTGCCATCTCCCTTTGTAATAAGTGCCATATAGCTGAGTGGATAAATGCACAGACTGGAAATTCGGCTGGGTTTGAGTTCCACTTACCAGCAGTGCAACCTTGGCCTGCAAGGTTGGACAAATTACTCGAGGCACTTCTGTCTATACAGTGGGGATGATCACGGTGCCAACGCGCCTGGGAGTGCTGTGAGGATGAAATGAGTTAACGTGTGCAGAGTACTCACACCGGTGCCCTGCACGTCCTAAGCACTATACGAGTGGCTCATCTTTCTGTGACCTTAAGCATTGTTCTCCAGCATTTTAAATGACCACTTGCTATTCCACTGCATGGCTGTGTTCTATGGTTGATTGAACGAGAGCCCTATAATGGGATTTTGTTTCCGGTTTTCCAATGTTGTAAACAACATTTTGATGACTACCCTCATCGGTAAGGATTTGCTCTCATCTTTAATTATTTCCTCAGGTTAAATTTCTAGGATTAGAATCGCTGGGTCAAAGAGGGTGCATATTTTTGAAGGCTTTTCTTGATAGATGCTACTAAATTCTCCTCCAGGAAAGCGCTAGTTTACACTCCTACCAGCAGTGAATGAGTGTGTCAGTTTCCTTGTGTGGCCAGGTTATTAACTTTTAATCAAATGAAGGCCCAGGAAAAACAGGAGATATTTCCCTAAGGATAAAGCGTTCTTCATTCGTGCTTACAAGCAATAAAAGCTCGAAAGAACTTGGAGGAAGCCCAGAAGGCGAGCGGAGTGTGTGAAAACAGCACCCTCTAGTGGCTCTCCCTGGTGGAGCGGTGTGAGTCATTCTAGATAGTGATGCTGAGGTGGTCGCAGTATCTATCCCCTGACCTTTGGGATGCAGGTGCCAGGAGCCAAAGGGCAACATTTTTAAAAGACTTCTGACCATTTAAAAAGTCAGACTCCAGTAACATTTAGTTCTTGATCAGGTTCTTTTACAGCAGTGGTTCTCAGCAGGGGGTGATTTTTGCCTCCCAGGGAACAGTTGGTACTATCTGGAGAGGTTTTGGGGTGTCACACATCTGGGGGTGGAGGATAGGGAGCCTACTATTGAATTCCAGTGGGTGGAGGCCCAGGGTGCTGCTAAACATCCTACAATGCACAGGACAGTCCAACAGCAAAGACTCCTCAGCCCAGGGTGATGTCCATAGTGTTCAGGTTGAGAAACTCTGTTTTAGAGGAATTGAAGAATTGTCCTGAGAAGGTTTCTCTTTTCAGATTAAAATAAAATACAGAAATATTAATGTGTATGTAATGTGCCATGATTATTATTTGGATGTAGAAACGTGGGTTTTGCAGAATAAAATGGAAAACAGGTGGAAATGAAACAACAAATGGGCATTTCTAGAAGAGAGGGCAGAGCAAAACACAACCCATAATAATGTCACAAGTACTAATAAGAGAGGGAATTTTTTTTCCGTTAACTTGACATGGTTAAACCTGCCACAGATTCCTGTGCCTTTCCCTTGAAGGCTTTGTCTGTTAAAAATAGTGCTTTATTTGACACTTTCCCCAATTTCACAAGGGCCAGTGTTTTCATAACATTTATAATTGCACCTTCCAGTGTTCAGTGAGGAATTACCATCTGTGGTTATAATTTACAGCCCCCACCATGCTCCAGTAAATGCTGATTCAAGCATTGTTTCCAAAAAGGGAAGGAAGAGAAGAAATTCAAAAATAATCTTAAAGAAGGGTGTGCCTGAAGGGAAAAGAATGATGAGAATTCCGGGAAAATCAAACTGTGCTGCAACTTGCTTTGACATTTGCTGAGCTTAACGACCTCTTTCACTGGTGTTACCCAAACCTGTTTTTAAAGTCTTCTATTGGCTGGGCATAATGGTTCATGCCTGTAATCCTAGCACGTTGGGAGGCTGAGGTGGGAGGACTGCTTGAGTTCAGGAGTTCAAGATCAGCCTGAGCACATAGCAAGACCCTATTTCTACCAAAAAAAAAAAAAAAAGCTAGGCGTGGTGTTTCATACCCATAGTCCTAGCTACTCAGGAGGCTGAGTTGGGAGGATTACTTGAGCCCAGGAGTTTGAGGATGCAGTGAGCTATGATCATGCCACTGCCCTCATGTCCAGGCAACAAAGTGAGACCCTGTCTCAAAAAAAAAGAGAAAGGTCTTCTATTATTTCATTTTGCTTTAGCCTTGCTAGTCTCTGAATTACTTGCATTCTAGAATATGCATCTTGATATAGTTAGCTAGAGTGGTCTCCTTAGCTATTCTAAATAGTGTTAAGAGGATTATTTTGACAGAGGTGGGGAAAAAAAACCCTGCAGCTTTTCCCTGCACATCAAATGCTATTTTGGTAATCTTTCATAAGAAGTATTTTTGTTAGGTCATGACTAATGGGTTGTAAAGTCAATTTCTGGACTGCAACTAGCATTATAAAAAAAATCAGATAGAAGAGAAAATATCAAAGAGTCTCATATATAGTAAGAGTAACGTGAGTTTTGTGATGTACAGATATGTCACTGTACAAAAATATATTTATGTGTGTGTACACATGTGTGCATGGTGAGCAGTTTTAAAAGGCAGTGGCTTAGCTTTTACAATGTCATGAGATCTGACCTTGTTTTTAAAATTCTCTGTAAAGATCTCAGTGATTCCTACTTGTCCCCTGTCCCTCAACTTTGCCTCTGTTGCTTTTTCAGGTGGTACCAGGGAGATCGGATCTGCTCTCACCAGGATGTGCATGAGGCACAGAAGCATAGAAGCCAAGCTGAGGCAGTTTTCGAGGTGAGGAGCGTGTTTCACCCCAGTCTGCAGTGCCCTTGCTGAGTTCAGGTTCAGGAAGCAGTGATACGCCGCATAACCCACCTTGGGCCGCACTAGTGTCCCACAGTAGTTAAGTCCCATAGCCTGTCTTTTTTCTGGCTCTGTTCATTTATCGAGTGAGTATGTGCTGGGCACCTGCTACATCCCAAGCACTGATCTAGGCACTGGGGATGCAGCAGAGAACCAGACGACCATCTCCTTGGCCCCATGGAGCTACGCTCTCCTTCGGATCTTCTCTGTGCGCCAACGTGGGTCTCTCCTCACCTTCCAGCAGTGTGAGGAGCTGGTACACCCCACTGAGGCCTTCTGGGCCCCCACCACCCCGTAGGAGCCTCTTAGAAAGAGAGGCCGCAGGAATAGAGGGTGATATGTGCCATGCTGTCCTGTTCCCCAGGCCCTGTGTGCTTCCTCCAGAGCCACTGAGAGGGCTGTGGCAGCTCATAGAACCCTCCACACTGCCAGCTTCCTGTCAGCCTGCGAGGCACCCAGAATGGGGAGGAATAGCAGTGGCTGGTTCCAGGATTTAGAGTCACCAATGTTCAAGTGAAAATGGACCTTCTTTCCCAAGCAGATCAGCATGCATGCGTCAGTCTCACACAGTTCCCTTTGGGAGACTACACAAAATGAAGAGGAGAACCCTGAGATCCCTTCACCCCTCAGTGATCTAGGAGCAGGCAGTATAGCTTGAGAATTTCCTGGGTGTCTCCTTTTTTTCTCTTTCTCCAGGCTGTGCACAGATTAGTGCACATTTATGACTTAGAATTCTGCATGCACATCAGAACCTTGTGGGTCTTTTTGAACCTTGTGGGCCCCACTTGCAAAGTCTCCATACTCCCCCTGGGGTAAGGGCAGGTGTCTTTGCCTTTTGGTGGTTCCTATTGTGCAGCCAGAGCCGTGACCCCTGTGGCTCTGCAACTTGGTTTGTTAATACAAGCACTGGAGCAGTCACATTGACAGCTTCTCAACTGTCACTGAAAAGCGTTCTGAGAACGAGGCAAAGCTGGGGCTTTAGATATGGACGTCACGTACGCTGCCTCTTCTTGCTTCAGTTAATTGTGATTTAGGTTTGTTTTGACAACCACACGTAAAGCTCGACAACAGAATGTATCTGTTTAATTTCTCTTTTTCTTTCCCATTTGGTAAAAGCGCTTTAATTGATTGTCTGATAAACCCACTTCAAGAACAGATGGAAGAATGGAAGAAAGTGGCCAACCAGCTGGATAAAGACCACGCAAAAGGTACAGGGGCAAGACGCCTGATGCATCGTCACACTCTGGGAAGTGCCGTGGGAAGGCGCTGACTGCTGCGTGGCGCCTCTGCCGGGTTTGCTGGTTCACCTGAATGGCTAAGGGCCCACTGGGTCCCCACTGCTCCCGTAGGCACTTCCATGTCAGGATGAGGACGGCAAAGTGATGTTGCCGCAGGACTGAGTGCTGTTTCTTTGGCGTGAACCGTCGCTCAGCAGCTGATCACTCAGTGCCATTTACTGTGTTCAGCTGAATTAAAAGGGAATCGTAATGACAGGTCTAAATGCCAAACATTCATACGTAAGGCTTTCGGCATGTTTTGAAAACATAGCCTACCCTGGGTCTCCTGCCCAGAGCTGGCCGTTCTCTTTGTGTGTTGTCTTGAGTAGGTGAGACAAGTCTTTGTGAGCTGGTTTAGTTAGTTGTCGGGGACCTAGGCGGTTGGTATGAGAAGGAACTAGGTGTACCCTGCGGAGGAAAAAGCACTGATACGTTCAAGTGTTTTGTGTTCCCTTTACATAGGCCAGCGAGACTGTTTGGTAAGAAGTTCTCATCCCCCGTTCAGGTCCTTCTGCTGCTTTTTACATACTAGGCGCTGTGGGGGCTACAGAAAGATGGGTGTGGTAGCTACTAATCCAGGAATAAATCGACACTGTTACAAAGCAAAGTCAAGGCAAGGCTACAGTGAAGACCCAACCAGCTGCTCTGGGAATGTGAATGGACCATGTGCTGAGGCTCCAGAAACAGGCCTCTTTCTGACCGTGGAGATGGTTTATTCTGCCTGCTCCGGGCTATATAATGAAAACTATTCCATGTCCCCCAAAGCTGTCAGTGGCCGCTGGAGAGTTGTATGTTCATTCAGATCTCTGATCCCTTCCCTCTTTTCTGCACCTCCAGCTACTCAGTACTTACTGTGTTCCATGCCTGTGCACTCTCTGGGGCCACAAAAATAAGTTGATCTTGCTTTTTGGTGCATGTCCTTTAACATTTGTTAGCCACAGTTAATAGGCTCCTGTAGTTGTGTTTCAGTGTTATTGGAAATCAGCCTTACGTAGAATTTCAGTCAACCACTTTAATCAAAGGACCAGAAACGGTGATAACTTATGTTGAGGTTCAGAAGTAGGGGTGTAATAGCCAAATATTTAGCAATTTTATTAAAAAGTTATTATAAAATCTTTTATTCCTCCTACCCTAACTTGAAATGAGGGAAAGAGGCAAATTCAAAAGATCGACTGGCATCATGTATCTATCAGGTCATGGGTTGGCTTCTCTTATGCTCACTGGATTTATCCATTTGTACTTTTCATTTGATAAAAGAAAATAGAAACATTTGAATTTTTTTTCAGTGGGGAAAGAGTTGATAGTTTACATTTGGCCCATTTAACTTTGTTCCTGTTATGTTTTTATTAAATGTTACCATTTGATAGTGCAGCAAAGCTGATTTTATAGCAAGGACTTCAGAATTGGATGTGTAAAGCTTTTTATAAGAGGGGTGCTGAGCCTGTGGGGAGAAAGCAGCAGGGCTTGCAGAGAGCCCTGCTCAATCTCTACTCATGCAGTAAAACAAAGGTCCCTTGATTTTAGTGGAAAATTCCCCCCTCCCTCCCATCCCAAGTGCACACACAGAAACACTGCTCAGTTTTTTCCTTAGGTCTCATATGCAGAGACTAAGACAGAGCCTATGTCTGAATTGAATTTAGACCCCTTGTCAGGCCCTGCACACCTGCTAAGTGGCCTCTCACTGGTCTGAGGCCCAGCGGTCATGTGGGTACTGAGTCCCTGGCCCCTAACCTGTGTGACAAAGCCCATCCTTCATTGTTTTAAGTCAGCCTTATCTCCGTGAGCATGTACCAGGTGGCAGCCACACGCGACCCACCCTGCTAGGATGCAGGATGTGGAGTGAGAGAAATAGGATGCCCCAGAAGTCAAAGGTAGAGGAGCACACGTCTGGTTGAGGAATTAGAAAACGAGGTGCTGTTTGCAGGGATCCTAAGGGATGGACATGGTTTCGTCATACTGAATTTGGGGCATTGGGAGGTGTCCGAGCCAGAGGGAAAACCACGCAGAGAGGCAGGGAAGATGGGGAAATGGCCAGAAAAGAGCAAAAAGCTGCCCTCGGTGGACTTCAGTCCTTCCTGCAAAGGCTTCGTGTGCTAACGTGAGGGAGTCTGGGAATTGGCCGTGGGAGTGGTGGCCGGGATATGGCATGTGTTTTTGAACAGGGAAATGACACAAACAGAGTTGTGCTTTAGGAAAACTATTCTGGCCACGGTTTGTTTATGCCGTCCACAAACGTGTCTCTGTGCCTTACGTGGCAGGCTTTGTGCTGGACTCCGGGGACAGAGTGGTCCAGACAGACATGACCCGCTCTTCATGGAGCCAAAGGGTTGGGGGTGCTGGTGGCATGGCTAGGACAGGAAACATCTCCAAGTTTCCCACGACCTGCAGTAGATGGAAGGAAGAGAAAGCATGCGGTTAGAGCTGAGGGGGAGAAACTGCAGAGAGAGGAGGGGTTGGCTGAAAGGTAATTGCAAGAGCACATCCATGAGTGCTGACAGGCTTAGGGCCAATGGAAGGGAAGCACCAACGGCTGGTGCAAGGTCAAGGTAAAATGTACAGCAGTTGGCAATTAATTGACTGTGAGGGCAGCAAAGGAGAGAAGTGGTAGAGGCAACTGTCATCTCAGATGTCTGTGTCTGGACGGTGATGCCAGCAACAGGAATGGGGAAGTTTCGGCACGGGCGGGTGGGGGAGAGGGAGCAGCTGGCAGGGGATGCAGTGCTCATGGGCTGTCCCCCTTGGTGTCCACCGTGTCGGGCTGCAGGATTGATGGTGAAAGTGAGGCAGCTGGGGCTTGCCCAGTTTTTCCCCCATGTGATCCTGTTTCTCCTGCTGTGGTCTAAGACATTCTTTTTTGAATTGTAACATCTGGCCAGTATCTTCCTCACATGGAGTTCTTTTTTGAGCGAAGCCCCATGGATATGGGCCTTAGGATAGTAGATAATATCGAAAATCTTTCCTGATAAGTGAGCTGAGGAATTGTGGAATTTATTGTTTGTTTGTTTTCAGTAAAATAACCCCACATGAAGTCTCTTCTCGAAGTTGGCATGAATGAATATGATGGAGAAAGACCACAGTGTGTTTTGTTGTTTTTCATGTTAATAGCCTGTTGGTTATAAAATGTCATTGTGAGATTTTTAGCATTTTGTATTCCAGTAAACGCATTTGCTGCTTGTCATAGTTTATGCTTTCTGCGATGATGGTAATGGCTGTTTCTAAAATACTTTCTGTTGAGCAAAATGGTAAAATTATTTAATATTCTACTTTCTCTTAGAATATAAAAAAGCTCGCCAAGAGATAAAAAAGAAGTCCTCAGATACGCTGAAACTGCAGAAGAAAGCAAAAAAAGGTAACTCCTAAAATTCTGCTATTGATGTTGTTCTTAATACTTTGAGAAAAAAATGAATGTGTGCTTGATTTCTCTTTGAAGCAGAAGGTTTTAAATTTGTAGACCTCCTTATGTCTGAAGGACATGGAGATCAGATAGGAGCTAATAGAACCTATCTGAGTTAAAGTTTTCAAAGTGCGGAATATGCATTAAGTTGAAGCCCTTGCAAAGTAGAACTTGACTTGTTCCTTCCCCCACCTTTGTCTTCCAAGTTTGACAGTTTTTCCATGCCTATTGTGCTTTGTAATGAAACCTGTAAATTTCTTGGAAGCCTTGGGATAATGCAGAAAAGCCTTTATGCAAATGTTCTATAGTAATTATTATAGAAATTATGTTGATTTCCCCTCCAACTTTCACAGCCTATAATCTCCGAAACCCTTTATTAAGTTTTGTGAGGATGTTAGAAATGGTTTCAGGGGGAACCGGTAGTCATTGCTATGTGGGGGGTGTTTCGTGATGTTCATGAAGGCAAAGCTCGATTATTCACTGCTAGGAAACCAGGCTGGTGCAAGATGCCCCTGCTCCCCATTTATCCTCAGTCACAAACCAATAAACTGCCAGATCCTTGTCCCACTTTTGCTCCTCCAGAAGGGACTGGGAGTTTGAAGAGAAAAATCTAGCCACATCCACTTAGCAAGTATTCATAACATTTCACTAATACCTAAAATGTAGGGCTTTCCCTTGAGCTGGAGGAGGCAACATTCCTTCGAGACTATTCTTCGTGTTCCCAAGTGGTTTTTTCCTGGATGTTCCTTGCTAATTCCCAAGTGTTTTGAGCTACTGCATTGTAACTGATAAAATGGGATTTTCCTGTCAGGCTTCTCTGGGGGTCGTGTTTAGCATTATTTTGGGACAGCAACCTTTTCAGGTAGAGATCCCCCAAACCAACTTTTTTCTTTCCTAAACAAGCAGTTCTCATTTGGAATTAAAAGCAAATATGTTTGGAGAGATGGAATGGTGGAGGGCAGTGTGGAGGGTGGGGTGATGATAGGACAAAATTTTTAAGCTTTGACATTTCTGAAAAATCCGCCCCCCCCCCGCCAATTCTCACAAAAAACCATAAGCCCGTCTCAAGCTAAAGGCAGCAGAATTTTCACCTGCGATCAGATTTTCTGTCCGTGTTGGCCCCAACAGCTTCTTTTGGATGCATTTGTTTGGTCTGGTGCTTCTTCAGTTTATGTTTTGTCTAACTAGGACAACTGGGAGCTAGTGTTTGACAGGTAATAGGGTTTGTCGCCAGTAACATTTTAGTGAGTCTGGAGGTAAATGTTTGTAAATGAAATTGCTACCATATCTCATCCAATCTGAGGCCCCATGAGGAGCAGACTGGTCAGAATTTGGTGCTAAACTCCACCTAATTGACAATTTGGCAGCTTTGAGATAGAAGGGATTAATGGGCTTGGAGAGATGGTCCAGGGAAGATGCTCGGGCTTGGAAAAGGTTTGGGAGTTTGGTGAAAAGCGTGAGGTGAGAAAAAGTAGCTATTTTCCCTGGGCTCCCTGGAGTTCTCTTTTCAGAAGCCTCAAGTTCTTGGCTACAGTGATGATCCTTTTATCTAAATTCTGCACGGAAGCTGAAACAGTCCTTTTCTGTCACTCAAAGTCACTGGCGTTGTCCAATTAGTAGAATTGGGACCTCTGGGTGAGGCCCGATAGGCTGGTTGCAGCGCAACATAAAAGGAAGCTTCTGGCAACTAGCTCTGCCCAGCACTCGCTCAGGCTGCCGACAGGGTAATGAGCTCCCCCGCCAAGGCCGAATGGGAGGATTCGGAACCCGCAGGATGCTGGACTGCATGTAGCGTGAAGAGATGCTTCTGGCCCTGGGACTTGGGAATAATTGGCATTTCATTGTGAGGTTTCTTGGGGCCCCTGGGCCTGAGGGCTGAGAGCATGGAGGCTGTGATCAGGGTTCCTGAAGCATCTGTCTTCCCAGCGCCAACCTTGCATCGGTCTCAGGCACTGTGTCCTTTCCAGACGGTGTACTTACTATGCCTCCAAGATCAGTCAGATTGGTAGCTTGGAATGTTCTGGAGATTTTCTAGTTATTTCAAGATACAACCAGAAAACAATTTTTATTTCTGTCCTTTACAAAAATGTTTTTCTAAAATATAAGTGCGTTTTTTGACCAGATGCTCATATTTGTATATTTCTGGGGTGACTGTGGCCTTCTAGAAGGTACGAGAGTCATCCTGCTGACTGGACTCTCATTATAGAGTGCTCTCCTGGAAGGTGTGTGGCCTGAGAATGGACTGAAACCACCACAGTTTAAGGGGCTGAAAGAAATTTGGTTATTTGAGGCTTCATTTGTTCGGGGGTCTGGTTAGTTGGAGTCCCCCTTTCAGCTGAAAAAGCCTCTTGAGGCATCATTTTCATCTCCTTCAAGTGGCAAGGTCCTGGGCTCTTGGCTTATGAGAGTGTCAATGTGTTTCTTCTGGGATTTACACCATGTATTAGGCTGGATGAAGGCTTTGGATACATTTTTTTGTGTCCTGATAAAACTGAATCTGATTTATGCAGCCGGATAATCACTTCCTTTTTAATGCTTGTTTAGATTATCAAGCAGCTTTCTGCCATGCCTGTTACAAAAACTGTGATCTTGATCTAAAAATTCTTCCAACTCTCCTTTTCAAAATTCCAAATGCCCTTGTGTATATGCACATGGTTTTAGTGCTGTCCTTGATGTGGGCAGGCACATACAGGGTGTGATTTTTGTGAGCAACTCATTTACCCTACTTCTTACTCTGCAGATATCACCTTTGATCACATTCTTTATTTGATTCTTTTTTTTTTTTTACTATAAAGAAAGGTCATTTGTAATCTAAAAGTATTTAAATATTTTCATCAACAAAACTTTTAATGGTTTGCTTCTTACTAGGTTTTATCTCAAAATCATTATAAAGCAACTTGGGATCTGCTGCAGCCATGGGTGAATGTGCCTTTTTTTTTTGAAGGCAGGCTTGTTGGATGCCTTCGAGGATTAAACTTGAGGCAGGGAGTTGGGGGCTGGAGAGACAGTCCCCCCTCAGAGAAGTTCTGGCGAGGGCACAGGGTCAAGGGCAGGGCTCAGAGCCAGTCTTGCCACCAGGGGGAGGGACAGAGGCAGCAGGATGCTGTGGAAATGGTGTGGAGCTGACCCAGTAGCCCCAGGCTCATGGGTGTCTGACCTCTTCCTGCTGCATAATGTCAGCTCATTGATGTTGGGGTCCTGCAGCAGACCCTGTGCCGACTAGGGAAGGAAGACAGGATCAGAAATGAGAGACATTTTACATTATTTACCTACCTTTGTCACCTTCCTGTAGTCAGCAGCCTTCTCATTTAACCAACTCCCATATTGTTAATTAATTTATGTGGAAAATATGGCAAAGCCTTCTGTTTCTATCTGTAACTACTAAAGGTTTATCAGGGATTTTTTTTTTATAATAATGGCTAGCATTTATTAGGTGCTTATCATGGCCATTGTTCCACCTACTACCATTATGTCATTAAACCTAAGACATCTTTGCTTTCTTTTTTTAAGACAGCATCTCGCCGTATTGCCCAGGCTGGTCTTGAGCTCCTGGGTGCAGGTGATCCTTTTGCCTTAGCCTCCTGAGTAGCTGGATTACAGGTTCATGCCACCGCACCCAGCAGGGACTGAGAGTGAGAAATAGGACATTGTAATATGTTAACCATTGAGCTGACATTTAAATAGGGAATCTGTCATTTTCCACTAGAGGCTGCAAAACCAATGTTATAAACGTCATATATAGACACACAGAGTTCTACACTAGCATAGTGTTTCCTGTTATACTGAAATTTTAAGTTCTTTAACTTTTTTTCATTCTTACCCCATCTAAACTTGGTTTCCTAGGATTTCCTAGATATTTTCCAAGTTATGATAAATTACACTTGAAAGGTTTTCTTGTTAAAGCATCTGAATGAGCTTCTTCTGGGTATAATATTCTTCATCTCTTTAAAAAAAAAAATCCTTGCTGTTACTCTGTAGGGGAGATAACTACTAACTAGAAAGATTTCTCTTCAGATGGGAAGGAAAGAATGATAGTAAGGCAGGAAAGTGGAACTTGGAGGTCCAGCTCTTGGTGAATGTGGGTTTAATCAGCCCTAACGTAAAATTTGGTGGCGAGCCACGGACTGTTTAACGCTGGAAGCAAAGGTAAGATTGCTGCTGCTCGAATACCGGTTTGACTTTATTATTTTCCTTTTTGTGTCAATTGTGTATCCTGCACTTTCTCACCGTGCGCCACCCCCGCCAGTGGACGCTCTCGGTAAGTCTACCATCCCGATCTCTGGTGGCTGGTCACGGTGTGGTCCTTGCTGTGGGCTTTCCGTGGTTGTCCAGACCTATGCTAGTTGCCCAAGTTTTCCTACCAGCTCAGAACTGCCAATTGTGCCTACTTAATTTTCCGTAACTTTAAGAAAATTGTGTGTGCGTGTGTTTTAATCATTTTCTTTCTTGGATGTTTGGCCGTTTAAAGTGTTAGCACGACATTCTGAGAGCCTTTGCATCATCATAATTCAATAGTAGACTCCTGGAAAAAAGAAATACAGAGTGATTTAAACCATCCTTTCCATAGGAAATAAACATTTATACATACATATGTGTCTGAGTATGTATGTATGTGTGAATTTATGCCACGAACAAAACATAGAGCTACGCACCTTAAAATAATTTTCAAATTGGATTTAGTTGTATTAAACTTGCAAAACATCTTTAACTTTGTTCCCCTGGACCCTATAGTTCTTTTCAAAACCAATAATTCATTTTTTAAAAAATCAAAAGTATTTCTTATTTCAGTAGAGTTTGTGAAATGTTTCATTTCAAAGATATCAGATTTTCACATTCAACACTCAAAATGATTCTTCTTGATTGAATGTTGAGCCTCACTCTGTGGGTAATCATGCTACTAAAACTTCAAGTCGCTTTTGGAGTCTTGTTGCTGTCCCTCTGTCGCGGGAGGTCTGTCTGTGAGGTGTCCGTGTGGTTTATCTTGCCTGCGTGTGCCCGAGTGTTCTCAGAGCTTTCTGCTACTGAACAGCTCTAAAGAGGTTTTTGAATTGGATTCTGTCATCCACAGCAGGCCTGATGCACCTAGGTCTCCTTTGATGGGTGGGGCTGGGATGTTCGGATGTGGGGGAACACAGTTCTGCCTCTACTTCCCCTCATGGTGACATCGGGCTAGTCATTCCTCAACTTTAAATATGATGATCCTTTCCAGTTCTCAATATTGTGATTATGAAACAGCTTGAAGAGTTTCTAGTAAACCTTTGGAAGGAAGGTAAGACATAGCCACTTTTTGGCTTATTGCAGAAAAATTCACATAACAAAATGTATCATTTTAACCGTATTAAAGTGTACATTTCAGTGGCTTTTAGTACATTCACAGTGTTGTGCAACCATCACCACTATTATAATTTCAGAACATTTTTGTCATCCCCAGAAGACACTTCATGCCCATTAAGCAGTCACTCGCTGGTCCCCTCAACCCCCAACCCCCAGCCCCTGACAACTACTCATCTGCTTTCTGTCTCTGGATTTACCTGTTCTGGACATTTTCTATAAATGGAATCATATAATATGTGGCCTTTTGAAGACATAATCTCTTGACTCTTGAGTTTTATTGGAACCTTCACTGAGAGCCTGGCATGAGTCAGTCCGTGGAATAAATAGGGCATTTTATTTGTTTGCAATGATGGGAATTAGGTTTGCAGTGAATGAAGAAACCATATAGCCTTTTGCCTTTGTGACTTCTAAAGAGTCCGCTCATCTTTTTAAAGAAAGTTTTTTTATAGATGTGGAATCTCACTGTATTGTCCAGGCTGGTCTCAAACTCCTGGCCTCAAGCAGTCCTCCTTCCTCGGCCTCCCAAGGTGCTGGGATTATAGGCGTGAGCGACTGCACCCATCCAGATTCTGCTTATCTTTCAAAGAGAAATTTCAGCGGCCCCTTTTCATTTTTTCTTCTGCAGGGGCTGGTTCATAGGGCTAAGCCACAGTGAATTTGGGCTTAAAGACATGGGAAAAGCTATATGGTTTGAAGCTCTCATAATCTTTACTGTATATATATATATGTGTGTGTGTGTATATATATACTAATATATGTATATTGTATGTGTATAAAGAAATAAAAAGAGGGAGAAAAATAATTCTTTAATTACTTTTAAAAATTGTCTCATGCAATTGTGGGGGCTGGCGAGTTCAAAATTTGTAGGGCAGCCTGGCAGGCTGGAGACCCAGGAAATTAGTTGATATTGCAATCTTTAGTGTCATAATTTTTTAAAACAAGTTTTAAATCATTTTTGTACAGGTTGAGTATCCCTTATCTGAAATGCTTATGACCAGAAGTGTTTTCGATTTTGGAATATTTGCATATACATAATGAGCTATCTTGAGGATGGGATTCAAATCTAAGCATGGAATTCATTTATGTTTCGTATTTACACATAGCTTGAAGATAATTTTGTACAGTATTTTTAATCATTTTGTGCATGAAACAAAAGTCGAGACTGCATTTTGACTGCGACCCATCACATGAGGTCAGATGTGGAATTTTTCACTTGCAGGGTCATGTTGGTGCTCGGAAAGTTTCAGATCTTGGAGTATGTTGGATTTTGGATTTTTGGATTAGGGATGCTCAACCTGTTCTTGGAAATCTATATTTTAACAATGTCTCATGATGGTTAAAATGTTCTGGTTTAACAAGAGGGAAAAATATATATACACATATGGAACTCTCTTTTGGTCTGGTTAGAACTATTTACCTCGAACCCAGGTCCCTGCATAAGCAATGGCTAGAGAACTCCAAAATGGAAGTAATTTACAACTCAGTAAAAATGCATTGAGCCTGGGAGGGGCTAAACCGTTCCCGTAAGGAACTTAGACTCTCCCAAACTAATTAATTTAATCTGGTGTGCTCAGTGCTGTGACGAATATTAATATAAGCAAAAGGTGTGACACTGGGGCAAAGAGGAAGGAAGCCAGCCAAGCCTGGGGGTGGGGTAGTGAGAATGGGAAGGATGAAAAGGGGTGAGCTGGTGGAGAATGGGCAGGGGGTGTTCAAGGCAGAGGGGATGACATATGCTGAGATGTGGCTGTCACTATTTGGGGTGCCAGAAACAATGGTGAATGGTAGACATGTCACAGAGGGGTGCCCTGAGGGGCAGCCTGTGTGATACCCCAGGGACAACTTTGAGACAGGGCACTGGGTCCCACCAAGGATGGACTATATTCTTAGAAAACCACAGTGACGCCCCACTACTCAGCCCCTGGTTTCCTGGGCAGCCCCCTCATCCCCGTGCTGACCTGCCTCCAGAATGGTTCTATCACTGGGCCTGAGTTCTGATCAGACCCCAAAGTGGACTGAACTTCTCCCTGTATCATCCTTCCTTTCTTGAAAAAAGCCTGTGAAATGTTGAATCCTTTCCACTGTGAGCAGTGGTTACTAGCCATACTCGGTGTATGCGCGTATCCATGCTGTTGTTTCTTCTGCATTTACAAAGCCAGCAGAAACCACTTTCAGAAGGGCCCTGAAAGCTGCAATCAATGGATCGTATGCCCTGCCTCAGTGGTAAAAATTGAGCGTGTCTTGGTTCCCTCCAACCACCAGCCCCTCTTTGATTTTTGAAAAGGATGTTATGGGAGCCCTTGTCCCCAGAGGGAAGTCAGCGGAGTGAGGAGGAAGAACCAGGAGCAGGCAGTGGGATGGATGGTTCCAGCCGATTCTCTGAGGCTATGCCCAGCACTTCAAGGCTGATGGCGAAATGCAAAACAAGGGCACAGCCAGACTCCTTCCATCTGCGTGGAAGCTGGGGTGGCAGAATTTTATCTTTTAGACCTAGTGTGACAATCGGGAAGCTGTCCCTGACCTGAATCCATAAAGACC
Source organism: Lepilemur ruficaudatus (assembly GCA_963574885.1). Classification (NCBI taxonomy): domain Eukaryota; kingdom Metazoa; phylum Chordata; class Mammalia; order Primates; family Lepilemuridae; genus Lepilemur; species Lepilemur ruficaudatus. The sequence goes on along the minus strand of CAUYRT010064994.1, from coordinate 30,549 downwards.
TTTGAATTTAACCCAGAAAGTTCCTGCAAAGGGATGTTGCATTTCAGATGAATGCACATAGTCCTCAGAGGCTGGGGGATTCGTTAGACGTATTTCACAACTGCAGATTCTGGGTAAAAACAAGTCAAACGGATCCACCGTCGGCCCGGAGCTGTGAACTCTCTTTGCACAGGTAGTGTTCGGTAAAGCCCCACGACACAACAGCTCACCAAGTGCCTTGCCAGTGACTCTGGTCTCAGAATGCCCTGAAATGTCTGTGTGCGGGATGAGACCATTGTCAAGGGGCAGTGAACCTGGCTTTCCTGTGGCTGCACTCAGAGACCTGGCGTGAGGTATTTACACTGTCAGGGCACAGCAGGAGCCCAGTGCTTCTCAGTGTCAATTTTGACTAAATACAAAATAGCAGAGAATTAAAAGGACAGCTTGCTTGCAATATTGATTCCTTGCATCATATGGATTTCATCTCCCTGGAGAACACTAAATGGACGGTGCAGAGCGGGACTGAATGGCAGGGTGAGAAGCAGTTGCTGCCTATCTTGAGTTGCAACCCATAAACCACTCACGGTTTATACAGGGCTAATTGATTTACATCTGGCGCCATTCTTCCATTCATAAGCATGCTTCTTGACTGCTGCAGATGAGTCTGCCACACAAGCAAGCCAGCCTTCTTTCATTAGTTCATTCATTCATTCATTCAGGACATAGGTATGAAATGCCTCCTCTATGCTGGACTCTGCTGTTAAGGAGGTGAAATTTGCCTCCACCCTTAACTTATCCCTAGGATGGCGAATGCATTTATGTTCTAACATCAATTCTGTGACCTCAGCTAGATGTCCTAAAATTCAGTTCGATTCTGACACTGCCTGGAGTTAGCGCAGACCCCACGAGGTAAGGGCTCAGTCCCACAAGACTGCCCCCACTTAGTCACCAGCCACAAGTGGGGCCTCAGGTTCCCCACATTTCTGCTCAGCTGACCACAAATTTGGGGATTCCTATGACCCCTCCCCCCAAGTTTGTCAATTGACCGAAGAACTCACAGAACACAGGAAGCATAGCCTTGTTTACCTTGTTAGAGACTCGACTTTCAAGACTGCTGAAGCCCTCAAAGACTTCCTGGCTTCTAGATCATTCCACTGTGACAGTGTGTATTTGGATTAGACCGTGGCTGCACCGGAGACCCAGTTAGCAAGTGGCTGCTGTTGTCCAGGTGACACATGACGATGGTTGGGGTTCAGGGAAGTGGCCACAGGGTGCAGAGAGAGAGAGATGGAGTCAAGAGCTATTTAGGAGAGATGTAAGTAAAAAAAGGAGAAGTTGAGAAGATGGCGAGTTTCTGGATCAGGAAATCAGGTGGCGGATGGTAGAGAACTTCTTTAACCACAAAGGAAGAAGCATTTTGCATCATGAGGATTCTCTATCTGAGACACTGCAGGTCGGTGAGCCACAGGTCAGCATGGGATGTTTTCTGGTTGTTTTCTGTCTCTTCTTGTCCTTTGCTCTGATGAACAGCTGATTGCCCAGGGACCAGTGAAGACTCTCGGTGATGAAACTCCCACCTTTAATGAAAGAATTATGGGCTCTTTTGCATTTCCTTACATCAAAGAGGACCTTGAACTGAAAGCTTCTTAAAAAACCCACCCCACCCTGCCTACTTATCCCCTGCTAACGTGCTCAGTGTCAGAAGGACAGCTTCAGAGAAGCTGCTGCAGCCGCCGATAGCGCCCGACGCTCGCTCAGTGCTGAGCACGTGCCAGGCGTTGTTCTGAACGCTCCACGTGGGTCCATTCATTTGCTCCGCATCAGCCACGTGAACCGGGTACTTACATCTCCCAGGCGAAGGGAAACTGGGGCACAGTTGGTTGAAAAATAACCAGAAATTGAGTTTGTTTGAAAGATTTTAAGGCTAAAGGCCTTCAGTCTTAACTGATCACATGCATCTTTCTTTTGATTTCTGGTTTTTTCCTTTGGGGAAATTAATCAAAAACTGCTGTAGGGTGTTAAGAGTAGATGATGACTTACGAAGGGATAATGAGGGCAGCCTCCTTTTGGTGGGAAAAGAGAATTTGTCATTCCAAATTCTAATCTCCAGCATCACCTTGCATGTCCATTTTAGTATTTATATTCTGTATTTCAGTATTTATAGCACATATTTCAGTCTCAGAAGAAAGAAATGGCTTTGGATGTCTTGGACTCCTGGTGGCAGTCTTGGCCCAGTGCGTCCCGGGTTTGTGCTTACCCCAGCGGGGAGCCCCTTGTCTGAGAACGGCTCCTGGCTTGGTCACCCTGTAGGGCGCAGAGTGTGTTTGAAGAGGCTGGGCTGGTACAGATAATGCTGATCACACTTGACTGGCTTTTTGATCTGCTGTTTAGCTCCTGGCAGCTTGTTCCCAGCATTTGTGTTCACTGAGCGCAGGCAGCGTAAAGAACGTGGGCCTCCGAATGAGGGAGACCCGGGGGTGGATTCGAGCTGTGCCTGCGACTAGCTTTGAGTAACTGTGGTCCTGTGTAAGCCACTTTGCCTCCTGCAGTCTCAGTTTCCCTACCTATCAAAAGTGGTATTGATTCCTGCCTTGAATGTTTACGCAAAGATTAAGGAAAATAAAGTATAAATATTGGGAAGTTGATACGGGATCTTCATGTCATTCCAGAATGCTTTGTAAATGCTCTGTACTTAATTTAAAAAAAAAAAATTCCTTCATCCTTTAGGGGTGCTGCTTTGGCCCATGGCATGGTGCCCATTTATCATGCTTTGCCCCAGGAATGTTTTCTGCAAAGAGAATAATCACGATTTCCCCTGGGGGAGAGGGTAACAGGTTCTTGGCTGTTGTTCATCAGAATTCCGCAGCATGGATACACCACAACTTGGAAATTGGCAGTGGCAAAAAAAATTCTCAAGACTGAGGAGGATACCTTAGATTTTACAGAAAAAGCCAAAAGCAATTCTTTGCTTAAGAATTTTGTCTGGGAAGCCGATCTATGGCACCCCCCTCCCTTCTCCTTTTGGTTGCTTAATCATCCTGGAATTTGCTAGTGCTGAAGTGTTAGGGCAATTAAGGGCCTGCTGGTTGAGGCCAGTGAGCAAACTCGGGTCAAGTTGTTATATCAGAGCCTCCTTCATTTGCAAATACTTGCTGAATGAGAAGACACAGAACTGAGCAAAAGCACTTGTGGGTTCTGCCTTTGTGGGGCTGTGTGATCAGTGAGAGACTGATGTCAATCAAATAACTAGAGAAATAAAGACGAAATTCAAATTGGGGGGAGTGCTGTGAAGGATAAGTGTACGGAACTTCTGAGATCAAGTAAAGGAATCCCATTCTGGGGAGAGGGTTCAAGGAGGGCTTCCCTGAAAGATCCAAAATGAAGCCAGACCTGCAGGATAAACCGGCATTAGGCAGGGGGAGGAGGAGAGCGTATGTGAAGATGGGAGGTGCCCAGACCCCAGAGGATGAAGGGGAAAGGGAGGGGAAGAGTGGCCCAAGAAGGCTGAGGCTGTGAGATGGACAGATGCGACCCTGCATGCCTTGCAGGGCAGGCCATGTTAAGGACATTGGACTTTTCTTGAGAGCAATAGGAGGTATTGAAAAGGAGTGACAATATTTGCATTTGGAAGTAATTCGGGCTGCTCTGGGGGAGCTGGTCTGAGTGCAGTCGGGATAATGCATCAGGGGCCATGGTATCTGCCCAGGTGAGAGATCGTGATGGCCCAGTGAGGGTGGAGGTAGCCGATGTGAAACAAGAGGGTGGAACAAGTCCTCATGGGAGCAGGAATAGCTATGACCTGTGCACGAGGAGTCAGCCGTGAAATGAATGGGCTTTTGTATATATTAAATCAGCGCCAGTACAACTCAGAATTTGTGGACCTCAGAAAAATCCTTATATCCTAAAACCAGTACGTCCAACTGGGACATGGAATAATTTCTTCCACAGTTTTTTTTTTTAATAAATCTAATTATATGTTGTGTTAGTGAGTTTTAAAGAAATAAACATTGTGTTTTTAGGTTATGATATACCCTGAATGGAATGTTCTCACTATGACTATAATTATAGCAGTCTTTATAGATTATACTTATTTTAGAATACTATAATTTGAGAGACCTTTAATCATTACATAATGCATATTTAACTTTGCTATAATCATAGAATAATTTAAATTTGTATTTACCAAATTAGATAACTCTTGGTTCTCTTCCCTTTTTTTCTTTCCTATGTAGATCTATTTTTTAATATATTATAGGTAGACATGTATCTTATAACTTGTGAAAGAAAGTAAAGATGCACATTTTTCCAATTTCTTATAATCACAGGTTGTTGTTTAAACAATTGTTACCACAGTCACATCGCATGCAAGCAGGGTTGATGGAGCATTATGCATTTCAATCAGCCGTCTCCCAACTTCCCTACACCCTCCCCCACCAAAGTTAAGAACATTCTGACGTGGCCTGCAGCCCCCCGTGTTTTGTTATTAGAGCATCATGGAAGAGATTGAGAGACTCCTAGACCAGCCCTAAGCCACGGGGCCTCACTCAGCCAGGCCCAGGACTGGCCAAGCTATTTTGTAGGTTACAGAGGAAAAGTGAGTGTTTAGAGTGTTCCAGAGCTTCCCTGCCAGTGGGCCTGCATCACCTGCATGTTAAGTATATGTGGATTCAGTTGCACATGCCAGCATTTTAAAACAGGAGAAGAGAAAACCCACAGTTTCACAATGCTGGTGGCGCCCAGCCTTCCCTCTGTGAGCCGTTGGCCACACGTGGTGCGTCCCCATGAGGAGAACACTGGACCCTCTTGTGAGTCCCTGGAGAGAATGGGAGAATGCTTTTACAGGTTCCCCGTCTACTAAAGACATGCGAAACCAGTAGTGGCCAGGTTGACGTATAGAGATGACTCTTCCTACATCCTTGAGGGAGAAATTGAAGAAATGGTAAAGAGTTACTCTGAGGAGTACATGATGACTAAATAGAAGGAAAAGTGAGTGGGTCACCTTGAAGGTATGCTGGAACTTCTCAGGTGGCATACTTCCTCCCTACAGCAGTCCCCCTCAGCTGTAGCGAGCACGTTCCAAAACCACAGGTGGATAACTGGAACCACAGATAGTACTGAGCCCTGTGTATATTACGCTGTGTTTTTTCCTACATGTATATACCCATGATAAAGTTTAATTTATAATTTAGGCACAGTAAGAGATTCACAACAATAACTAAATAGGACAGTTATAACAGTGTACTGTAACAAAAGTTATGGGAATGTGGTGTCTCTTTCTCTCTCTCCATCTGCTTTCCCCCTGCCCCCAAATATCCCCTTGTACTGTACTTTACATAACTGAAGCTGCAGGAAGAAAAACTGCAGATACGGGAGACTAATGTAATGTAATTGTTAGATAAAATTCCTCCATGGACTTAGATGCTGTATATTGTACACATCATACATTTGTACTCACTTGACTAGTGAGAGTTATACACACAGAGTTGTGTATACTGTCTTTAATGGCCATCTAAGACATTTTCGAGGGTGATCTTTGACTGCATATAATTTTCTCATTCTGTGCTAATTTAGAACTTATTCCCTGCCTGCGAAGTAACTTTTTCTTCCTGGACTAGCTTTTCTATTGGGATATTGTTTTTAAGCCTGACTGTCTCTTTCTCCAAATTAAGCTTTTTCATCTGCTTATAAGAGAAAATATGGAATACATTCCTACATCCAAGACAATTTTCCCTGCCCTTTTCTTTCTTAAAACCAAATGGCACATTGCATTTAATGTTCTCTACATCATTCTTATGAAAGGTAGATGGTAACAGGTAAGGGCCCTTCCTACAAGGTGGTGGAATTCAGTCCCTCGGCTTGAGGCGGTGGGGCAGAGGAGGACGGGCTCTGTGCTACGGGAATCGGGCTGCGTGGGCGCTACCCTGCCTCTGAGCCTTGCCCTCTGTGACCTTGGATGAGTCCCTCCACTTCTCTAGGTCTTGACCCAGAAACACGAGCATCTTGGCCCAAGTGGATAACCCCTAAGGCTCCTCGTAGCTTTAACATTCTGCGTTTAAGACTAGTACGTAATTTTTGAGCACTTGGCTTTGTACACAGGTGCCATTGTGCTGGGGGCTGGGCTGGGAAAGGCCAAAACACTGCCCTGAAGGAATTTAGAAATTCTCTCTCTGGTTTGAGTGATAGGTGACACACCACATGGGGAGCCCAGTGTGGAAGGCCATGAGCTGCTTTCCCCTGTGGTCACACCGCTGTCGCCACCTGCAGATCAGACTTACAGTAGCTGCTCCCTCAGGTGCAATGCCTGCCTGCCCATGTTAATCGTCTAGTGCAGCAAACTACTTCCGCAAAGGGCCAAATAGTCATGATCTCAGGGCCATGCTGTCTGTCTGTGTCATACTACTCCACTCTGCCACTGTTGGAAGAGCAGGTATGGGCAATGTGTAAATGAACGAACATGGCTGTGTTCTAATAAAACTTTATTTACAAAGACAGTTTGCTGACCATGTTTTAGAGTTGTTTGAAAGGTTAACACCCTGTCTTAAAATCGAGCAACGGTTGTCTCCACATAACTGGGTGCTGTGGACCTGCCCAGACGTTTCCCAAACATGGGCCAGGCACAGCAGAGACTCCACCTTCACTTTTGCACCAGCCAGATACCTGACTGAAGGTCTTTTTGTTACTGGGCTTCTTTTACGGGAAGAGCATTCAGGACTCTCCACTAGAGACTTCAACTAACTGCCAAGGATTCCCAGGGGCCCCCCGAGCCAGGAGAGCTGCTGCTTGCCACCTTTGTCTTCAGGGACAGAAACTTCTGCCCAAACAAAGCCTCCTTGACTGAGGTCAACCCAACAAAACCAGCTGTGCCCATTTTTGGAAACGTCCATAGCCCCTTACCTTGTTTCTACATCGCTTAGCCTCTTCAGAATGTTCTAAAAAGAAAGAATACTGTCTGGCTATGTGTCCCAGGGTTTTGTTGGCAGAAGGCTCTGTGCGTGTTACGAAAGGCAAGAAGGCAAGTCATGAAGAGCCACCCCAGGAAATTTTCCATGTTATGAATAAACAGTATAAATGTGCCCTTCGGGCATTGGAAATTGGAAATGGCTTGGCCTAGGAAAACAGCCACCTTAAATCCTTTTTGGGTATAAATAAATAATTTGTTCAAGTCCTGGAAAATTGTGGTTTTTGACTTCAGCAAGGACCCCAGGGAGGAGGAGTGCTTGTTCTAGAAGCTGGTGTTTCAGCAAGCCGTGCTTGGGTCTTTGTTTTATTTTGCAGGGAGAGGTGACATCCAGCCTCAGTTGGACAGCGCCCTCCAAGATGTCAATGATAAGTATCTCTTGTTGGAAGAAACAGAAAAGCAGGCCGTCCGGAAGGCTCTGATTGAAGAGCGAGGCCGATTCTGCACCTTCATCTCCATGCTGCGGCCAGTGATTGTAAGTGTGGAGGAGGCTTTCACTCTTTATGGGTCACCCAGAGTCTGCTGCGTGTCTGGAATCGTGACGGTGAAGTCTCTTGTATGACCAGCGATTCTCTGCAGGGTGCTCAGGGCACATGGCCCGCTCCCCATTCGCAGTTCTTAGCGCCAGTTGTTCTACTTTACTTTTTCTCCCCGAGTCAGGAAGGCCCTAGAAGAGTGGTTCTCAAAGTGGGGTCCCCAGGTCTGCAGCATCACCTGGGAACTGGTTAGAAATGCAAGTTCTTGGGCCCAGCCTGGATCCACTGAGTCCAAAACTCTGGGGGTGGGGACCCAGGCATCTGTTTTTTAAACAAGCTCTCCAGGTGGTTTGGAGACTTACCTTTCACACTGAATACCAAGGAGTGACCGTGAGGGGGATGTAGGAAGAGCCTCCGTGAATCAGTTCAGACCTAACTTTTAAGTAAATCATTTGCGTGTGGTAATTGGTGACTTCTGCTGTGGGCGTTCTTGAATCTGATAAGGCACCAGCTCACTTCCCTCAGCCCTAGCAAAACATCTGAGGTTGAGTCGTTCCCCAGAGCAGAGAACTTTTCCATGGAGCGTCCTTGCTGGGGCCCACAACCCCAGCTTGGCATTTTGGCAAAGTCAATGGGATATTTCTTTAATAGTTCCTGGTTCCCATCTTACTTGCCATTTATTAAGTTGGTGGAAAAACAGAAGAAAGAGGGGGATGGTTAACCCCTGTTGAACACACATGGACTTCACAAAGGTCTGGACTAAGATATCTCCAAGTCGTGTCATCCACTGAAGCTGAGTTGCTTCAGAAAAGGGCCTTGGAGCATGAGGGGGGCCGCACGACTGCGGGATGCCGTGAGGACACACAGGCACACGACCCATGCAGGCCTGGCACCCCCCACCACACGTGTTCACCACGGTCCCTGGCCCACAGGCCACTCCACAATGATGGCAGATCTCTTTTTCCTTTCCATTTCCCAGAAGAAAGGGCATGTGGTGCCTTCAGCAGAGATCTTCCCGTCCCACGGTGCCTTTTCTGAACGGTCGAAAAGGTCATATACTGTGACCCTAATAAAAACAGGTGGAGTAAGACGATGAAATGAATCACTCACGACAATAACGCATTGTGAATGGCTTTTCCTCCAGGAGGAAGAAATCTCAATGCTGGGGGAAATAACCCACCTTCAGACCATATCGGAAGATCTAAAAAGCCTGACCATGGACCCTCACAAACTGCCCTCCTCAAGCGAACAGGTAGGAGTCGTGGGTTAAGCACTCAGGGGAACAAAGAGAGAGAAAAGTTCAAGGCCCTGAGTGTTGTTCCTCATGGCATTTATCGTATCTCAAATCCTATTCACGTGTCCCCATGTCCTTTACACTGTAATGTCCTGGTAAAACAGGACCAAGTGACCATTGAATATCAAGTGGTTAAAATGCACGATCAGTAAGTCCGGAAACCATCATTACCTTTATGGTGTTGCCTTGGGTATAAATGGCTCTTGTAAATTGTTAATGGGTCCCCATAGTTATTTTTTTCTCTCCCTCTGATATTTCACAGTTTTCCTTTTCCCTCCCCACCCCCCCCATTAATTATAGTTGTGCTTGTTTCAGAAAAAGGATTATGACATTACGTTGATGGGTTGGTATAGTTCTGCAATTAAAGAAAAAAATTTAACTTTTTTTTTCTTTAATTCCTACCCCTTGTGATGGCAGCATTCTGATGTCATGGTGGGTGTTAAGATTTGATGGCTAACGTTTCCCTTCTTGGCACCTCACTAACCCAGCTGGCTCTGTCCCCTAGGTGATTTTGGACTTGAAAGGTTCTGATTACAGCTGGTCCTATCAGACGCCACCCTCTTCCCCCAGCACCACCATGTCCAGAAAGTCAAGTGTCTGCAGGTAAGTGCAGCTGGGGTCCACCCCTGCTTTCAGGACAGGTCATTTTTCCTTATGCTAACATGGGCAGTAGAGCCAGTCTTTATCTCTTAGAATGGCTCATTTGCAACAGGAAATGGAGAGATGATCAGCGGAAAGAATGCTAATGATTTTGGTCTCACTCTTTAGTCTCTGGATTCATTTTGCATCAGAAAGAAAGCCCCATTAGCCCTAGACTAGCGGATATACCTTGCTCTCTCTCTCACTTGCATGTTGTAGGGATTTTCCAATTTTATGAGAGCGCATTTGATTCTCCTGTTTAGCAGTGTGAAAACCACAAGGACCGAAAAAGGGTGAACCTCGGTTAATTCTTAAACAGGCTGAGCTCTCATTGCCAGAACAAATGAAAGAAGTAACAATGGCTTATGCCCTCATTTTCGCTCAGATTTTTGTCTTAGGATTTCATAAAGTAAATAGAGTTCTCTGTCTGTCAACCAATACTATCACTGCCATTACCACCACCACCACCACCAGTGCTCTGTTAACTAGTACCATTACCTATTGCAGCATATTCAGAATCATCTGGACTAGTTCTGCCTTCGGCAAAACTGTTGCCTAGCAGTCTTCTGTTAGAAGACTGTTCTTGGTTTTCTGACGAGGAAAGTTCACCCTTCTCTTCTCAAAAGATGGAAACATGATGTAGCACCTATCTTTCTTGGTATACTATAGTCCTGATACTGTTTCTATTTAAGTTTTCAAAGCCAAATGAGTTCTCACTTTCTATGTATTAGCACTGAGAGCAAAGAGCAGGATGGATCTGCTGAATTTGTACATGGGGATGTCCGTGTATACCCTGGTGTGTGTTTCTTTTCTCACTTGAGCTTGTACAATATACACTTAGCAGGAAGTTCAGACTTAAGATGCAACATCCTGACATTCTGCCCCTGAAGATGTTAATTGGTTTCTTGTCATCTTTCATAGGCTCTGTTGGGGGGGGGTGGGAGTGGGGGGCAGGAAGAGAGAGACAAACAAGCCTATTTTCTTTTTGGTAGCCAAGAAAAATTTCTCTCGTTAGTGTAAAACAAAGTTGCATGGGTATCTTTTCTTCCTTATAATTCTAGTTTAAGTGGAAAACCATGTTGCACTGACATTTGCAACTGTGAGGCTGCTGCAGTGCAGTTGTCCTGAGCTTTACTGCCTGTTCCCAAATGCCCTCTTCTGGCTGATTGGCGAGAAAGGCAAAAATCCTGGTATTTATCCCTAATAGCTATGATTTCCTCCAACTTAGTCCCCTGTATCCATCTGGACATTTGCACCATGTAATCCTAGCATAGGACAACCACACCGTCCTTGACTACCTTGTTAGCTGCCAGGGTTTGCAAAACAAAATCTCTTGCAGCATTAGGAGCAGAAACCACAAACTTTCTAATCCCAGGCTGGATTGTTTATTTCATCCCTTTCAGGTGCTTCTACAACGGCCCTTTATATATTTCAACTCTGCTTGTTTGGACCATGGGACTCCGTTAGGTCTTCTGCTTTTCATAATTTGAGTTTTCTACAGCGTGTAGAGTGTGTTTCTTATGACTGGAGATGGAATGCAGACAGAACACCCAGTGGGGGTGTGTCATCATTTTGACATCCTGTTTACTGTTCCATCTCAGAAGCAAACAGCTGAGCATTGATTGCCTTTAGTCACTGAAAGCTGCCTGCCTGTTGCCAGGTGTACTATTATACCAGACCCACGGATAGTTTAACAGAGAAACACCTGGGGTCAGGGTAAAACCACTAATTAAAGCATCACTTTGTCAATAAAAGGCGGCACACACCCACACAAACATACTCAGTTGATTTGCTGATGTTCTCTCTGGTGATCCTCACCAGGCGCCCCCAGGATGAAGTCACTGCAGGGAGTCCATCGACAGTGGTTGGCTGTGTCAACCTTGGTCATCTGGGCCCAAATGGTCCATCTAAGGACATTCTGACCAGGTCATGCTGAAGGCTTAGTGGGTTTTGCCACAGGGTCATGGTTCCTGCAAGCAGATGAGTGGATAAGATTAGCCTGGTCCCTTTTCATGCCACTGGCATCAGCTGCCCTAGCGCTGGCGGTAGATGACATAGCAGAGCTGATTTTAGCAGCACTTGATTTATAGCATCGTAAGAATGCCATGTTGCACTCAGAGACCTGAGTCCTGATGGCTATTTTCCCCCCTTGCTCACCTGAAAAAACTGTTTATTTACCAGCTTAATGATTTGGCGTTCTGAAACATGCCTCACAGTTTGTGCTACTTCTGAGGGCGGAGAGCTGATGGCATTATGATCTGCTTCTTCCTCCTGTGCCCCTTTTGTCTGTCTCCCTTTCCTCTCACCCTCTTCTGCGCTTTCCATGCCTACCACCCCTGCCGTCCCCACAGCAGCCTGAACAGCGTCAACAGCAGCGACTCCCGGTCCAGCGGCTCCCACTCGCACTCCCCCAGCTCGCATTACCGCTACCGCAGCTCCAACCTGGCCCAGCAGGCGCCCGTGAGGCTCTCAAGCGTGTCCTCCCATGACTCAGGATTCATATCCCAGGACGCCTTCCAGTCCAAGTCACCGTCGCCCATGCCGCCAGAGGCCCCCAACCAGGTAAGTGTGCCCTGGGCTCCGGGACCAGCCGTCACACCTGGTGCCCTGACCGCTGTGAAGCGCCTCAGCTTGGACAGACCCCTGCCCGCTGACTCGAGAAACCTCTGGTTCAATTTCTCATCTTTGGCTGTGTTGATCCCCGGAGGGAGAGAGACTGTAAGTTGGGTTTGAATCCTGTCTCCATTGTGGTAATGGTTGAGTTGCCACATTGATTTGGGGAGCTCTCACACGTAAGTAGACGGATTAAAAGAACTTGGCCATTGTCTGGTGACACTGTAAGTGCCTAGCCTAGCATGATGCTGTAATTAACAAGCACCGGCGCAACAGGGACACCCTCAATTGTCCCTCTCAAGTTCTCCCTGAATGGCTGAGATTTTATTATTGAATCTACTATTCAATAGCGCTTCAAACACCCTTTCTTGGCACTCTCAGGTTCCCTTTATCAGTTTGCATTGAGGATGAGAATGAATCATCAGCACCTCTGCAGATAATTCTGTTGGCACTTTGATCTGGGAGAAGGGGCGGTGTGGGTTTAATGGTGCTAGGACCAGCCCAGCCCAATGGTTCCAGCTGGAGCCCAAAGCAAGAGCTGGGGAGGGCATCGGAACACCCTTCCTGTGCATTGTCGGTGTATGTGACCCCCTCTCTGTCCTTTCTCCCTTAGTGCCACTGGGTTGACCTCTGGCTGAACAGTTAGTAAGCAGCACAGCACACAGAATGCTGGGTGCCCCACAGCGCCACCTGCTGGGAAGCCTGTGCCAGAGCGCTGCGGTCGTTGCCGCAGCTCCCCACTCCCTTTAGCACCTTTCAGCCATCCTGGGGCACTGTGGCTTCTCTATCTCTTCCTTGGATGGACACTCAGTTTCAAACGGAAACACTTAGAACCGGGAGCCACGGCTCCGGTTTTAAAGTCCCAGCTGGAGTGCTTGTCCCAGCTGGAGTGCTTTGGCTTGGTCCGTGAGGTGTCCCCCAGCCCCGCCATGTGCTGTACTAAACCATACCTGTGTGGCTTGCGAGCAGGTGTCTGCGGTTGCTCTGAGGCTGTTCTAATGTGCCGCATAACTGTGCATTTGTTTTTGATCAACTGAAAATTAACGTGGCACTGTGCACTGACACCCCTTTCTAAAACAGAGAGGCACGTGCTTTGGCCTTCCCATTCCAAAACCGCGTGTGCGCATCGGGCTGAAGCAGTGTTTCTGCCTCTGATAATTGTGGAGGGAAGCAACAGAGGTGTGTTGGGTTGACTTAAATCTGAAAGCCCGTGCCCAGGGGACATGCTTGGCTAGCAACTCCAGGCTAGTTCTAATGAGCTCAGGGATGCTGCAAAATTGAATAGAATTCTATCTTTAAAAAAAGGCCGTATGGCTGCTTAGAGTGATAGAGGGGAAATTGAAGGAAATTGTACAAATCACATGAGCCAGAGGGTACAGTCTCCTGAAGATGGCTTTATTGAGGGTGGGAGAATGGGCACATACCCCTACGGAGGGCAGGAACCCTTGTCTCCCGCTCGCTGCACAGGTCTAGACCAAGACCAAGTGATGGAGTTTGTTCAGAGTCCTCCCGCTTTCCTCCCTCCACTCTTCCCCAGTTGTACGTTAACCCGCCTGTGCCCAGGAGTGGGGCTGCGTCTTAAGTGAGGGTCTCACCCTCGAGCTGTTCACTCCATCTGGAGCAAGAGGTTCTTTAGAAAAAAAGGAGCAGAAGTCAAAAGAAATCAGGACCTGCAGCCCTGGGGTGGGTCGCTGGTTTGTATTTTCAAGTGTACCATCTTGAATTAGAGGAACCAAGATAAACAGTCCTGATAAATTGTAATACACTTATATCTAAAGATGAAAAAATGAGATTTAGAGGGCTTTATGTCCACAGTCACTCAACTGGGAAGTGGCAGAAATGTGACTTCAAACCTTAAAACCCCAGGTCCTGGGCTGCTAAGCAGGCCCTGCGCGGGGTGCGGCGGGGATGCCCGTCCGCTGTGTGGCCTCTGCTTGCTTTACCCCACGCGGTGCTGAGTGTCTTCTCGGTCCCTTGCCCTTTCAGGACAGGAAAGCTAAACCTCGGTCCCTTTCTTTCTTTTGTGAGTGAAAGGGACAGAAATGTGAATCTGGCCTCCCCATCAGTGAATACAGGAACACATTGGGGAGATCCCAGTGGAGAAGAGCGGGGCTGCAGTTAAGCCAGAGATCCCAGTCAACAGCGAAAAAACTTAAAGCAAGTGTCTGGGTGGACACAAGGCAGTACTCGGGGCAACCAGTTTACATGAAAGAGATGGTCACTGTCACTCATCCATTTAGTATTTCTTAAGCACCTGCCATGTGCCAGGTCCAGGACTGGAAACTCAGTGTAACTGCGAACTCACAGGAACCGTCCCGCTGCCTCAGCCAAGCGGCAGGAAGCCAAGCTGGGAGCCCGTGTCCTGGCTGACATAAGGAGCCTGGCAGGGACCCAGGTTTAATATAGATCAGCATGAGGGTGTTTTCCCAGAGGAGGCGTCTCCAGATGCTTCATCCCTCCCCACAGTGGCCACCAGAAACATTGCACTGACCACAGACCTTCCCTACCCCCAACCCCCAAATCACTCTTCAGGCAGAAAAACCTAAAAATGTATCTTGCCGGAAACCCTCCTTTCTGGACCCAGAGGCTGCATTTGACGAGGGGGAAGTCCAGGAAGCAGAGCCATTGTAGGCAGACGTGTAGCAAAAGCCCAAGCCGGGGGTCAGCCCTCACTTGATACATAATGCCTGTGCGCATGGAAGGCGTGACAGGCAGGGCCTCCCTGGGGACCTGGGCCTGTGGCATGTGAAGAAAAACCCAAGCGAACACAGCATTGTTGGGACTTCCAGTGCCATGACCGGATGCCCCAGTGCTGGGTGCGCTTCTGGGTGCCAGCAATCCATGTCCTCTGCGGCCCTACAGTCCAGCGAGTCTAGGGCTGGCTGGGTGTCATGCTTCCTTTCAAGGGCTTGAAAACTTCTGTGTGGGTGCAACTTTGGGGAGAAAGCAACCCTAACCCTCTGCTTCTCTCGTTCTCCCCTCTTCTGTGTATATGTCTGTCTCTCCCTCTCTCTGTGCGTGCCTTCCCCACTCCCACCCCAACTTCTTTCTTTTTATTTATTATTATAATTTGGTGGCGTGTGGTTTGGTTTCTGTCCGGTTCCCCCGTGTGGTCCCTCCCCTGCTGCAGAACTCGTCCAGCTCGGCCTCCTCCGAAGCCTCCGAAACCTGCCAGTCAGTGAGCGAGTGCAGCTCTCCCACCTCAGTCAGCTCGGGCTCCACCATGGGCGCCTGGGTATCCACAGAGAAGGTGACCGCCCAGGTGGCAGCCACGGCGGCCCTGGTCTCCCCCCACCCCGACCCCTGCCTGCTGCTTACACAGGCATCACAGACACAGGAACCTGGAAACTCAGAATCGACACCAAGCGTGGGTCCCTCTTGGGGACAGAGGGTGGGACGAGGCTGAGGGTTTTTTCTAGAATGAGCGCCTGGCTGCGGAACAATGACCGTGTGGCCGTCCAAGCGAGAGGAAGGGGTATGGGGAATTTGGAGGTGTGAAGGCATCTTCCCAATCAGGTGTTGTGTGCACATCCATCTCTCCCACCCTTCCCTGGCCCCCCAGTGGACCGCTGGACGGGACATGTCACTGTGTCAGAGGCTGTGTGCTTTTCTGCCTTTTGGTTTGCAAACCCATGCCTCCTTCCCTTGATTCAGAATCTGCTCCTGATCCAGTGATGATTTTGGAAACCTAGAATGAACTGATTCATCTGAAGCCGCTTTAGAATTCTTTAATTTGCATAGTGAGACAAGCAAATCACTATCACTGTGAAATTAGGCTTCGTTAGCTACATAATCAAAAACCATTGAGAACGCCATCAATTAAGGACACTGATCAGTTTCCAAACTATTCTCCATGTAGGTGAAATATTTCCTTGACTAAATACTTACCTGGTGTCAAATACGTGTGCATTCTTTGCACCCTGGCTCTTTTCTCTTGCATTGTGGGTCATCTGTGAGCAGCAGAGCCCTGTTTGTTTTATTTATAAATAATTGAGATTTCCCCCTCCCTTGAATGTCAATGCCATCTTGTACCTCCACACTCATCCTGTTATATTAATTTTTTTTTCCTTTTTTCCCCCCTTGTTTGTTTTGTTTCCAGTTGTCTAACGGGTTTTCTCACTGTAGTTTATCAAGTGATTCCCACGTGGGGCCCGTGGGCGCAGGCCTTTTCCCCCACTGCCTGCCTGCCTCCCGCCTGCTCCCTCGGGTCACCTCTGTCCACCTTCCAGACTACGCTCATTATTACACCATTGGGCCCGGCATGTTCCCGTCATCTCAGATCCCTAGCTGGAAGGTTTGTGTCTCTCCTCCCCGCTCCTGTCCTCTCCTCCTGTCATTGCCTCTGTGCTCACCCCTCTTCTGTTCCACCATCCTCACCCTGGTTCTCCCCTCACCCTTCCGTTCACACTCTGCCTTCTTCCCCATAACGCCTCTCCCTCAGTAAATTCCCCCTTTGGGAGAACCGAAGAGCAGCAGGCAGCTCTAGGACAGCGATTTCCTCGTGGCGTGGAGGCTGAGGCGTCTTCCTTCGAGGAAGCGTGGTCAGCCTCTGCGAACAGCGGCCCAGTGTGCGTTGCAGGGAGCATCAGTTCCAAGCTAAAGGCCCAGTTCCGCATCACGTTGAAATCTGCTGGGTTTGTCCCCCTCCTGGGGCGCACCTGAGGGTTCTGCATTATCAGAGGCAGCTCTAGGCGGCTGAGAGGGACTGTCCTCCCCAGGTTTTCTCCTAGTGAGCCCTCTGCTGGGCTATGGGAACAGAACCATGACCCAAAGTATGTTTTGGATCATTGCGTTTATGTTAAAGCATAGTTACTTTAATATAAAAGTGAAGTTTTAAAATTGTCTCCTGGCAAGTTCAGTGAGTGCTGCAGGGAGATACTATACTTTGTTTTGGGAGGAGGACCCAGATGTGAAGAGTAGGCCCCTTGGCTGCCAGCTTTTGGGGCAGATTTTGACTTCAGCCTTCACAGGTTGCATGGACTTCTCAAGACTCCTCAAAATCTTTCTACTGACCCTGGGAGCGTTCCCTTCCTAGCTGGGGACCTGAGAGGACAGGGTCCCCATGTGCCCTTTGAGGCCAGCTTCCCAGGACTCAGAGGACCAGCTGTAGGGAGAGTGGCTGGCGTTGCCCTAGTGCCCCCTGGTGGCCACTCCACGAACGGGCTGTCATCTTGGTTGCTAAAGGAGACAGAAGGGCTGGCTGGACGTGCTCCCCTGGCTGATGCCCTTAGTATATGTTGGTCACCTGTTAGGTGGCTGTTAACTAAGAGTCTCCCACTGCCTGCCTGGAGGGTGACGGGGTTTTAATCTTTGGGCAGAAATGAGGAAAAGGGAAGTACCCAGGAGGCCCCCAAAGGGTTTTCCACCCCTGCCCGGCCCTGCAGAGGCCTGCTGGCTTGTCCCAGCCTGCGATTACCCCCAAGGGTTACTGCAGCCCTCCAACTGGAGGCAGAGGCCCTGGCCCCTGACCGCACTTGTTCTGCTTAGGACTGGGCTAAGCCGGGACCCTACGACCAGCCCCTGGTGAACACTCTGCAGCGCCGCAAGGAGAAGCGTGAGCCGGACCCCAACGGGGGAGGACCCCCTGCTGCGGGCGGCCCGCCTGCCGCTGCCGAGGAGGCTCAGAGACCGCGGAGCATGACTGTGTCTGCTGCCACCAGGGTGACGCTCTTGTTCTCTATAGTTTTTTGGGTCCACTCAGGCCTAACTGGGGGCCGAGGCAGCCTTGCAGCTGGAGGGACCTGGGCTGCATTCCCTCACTTCCTGTTCTGCAGCATGTAGAAGTCCCCTGGGAAAAAGCCTTATCTGGGAACCAGACCTGTAGAACTTTCTAGAGCCTGGGTAGGACCCAAGCAAGTCAGTAGCCCCCTGGGCCCACAGAAATGTGCTGCTCACAGGACAGGAGTGGTATTGAGTGCCTCCCAAAAGCTATGTGTGGACAGGCTCTGGGGACACCAGGTGGGGGGTCATGGCCCTAGTGGCTTGTCTGTAGGAACATCGTCTCTCTCTCTCCCCTCCACCCTGCAGCCTGGTGAGGAGATGGAGGCTTGTGAGGAGCTGGCCCTGGCCCTGTCGCGGGGCCTCCAGCTGGACACCCAGAGGAGCAGCCGGGACTCGCTCCAGTGCTCCAGTGGCTACAGCACCCAGACGACCACCCCGTGCTGCTCTGAGGACACCATCCCCTCCCAAGGTACAGGGCAGCCTGGTGTTGCAGTTGGACTTTCTGAGCAGCACCAGAGGAGGAGACGGAAAACTGCTAGTCCATTTTAACCATGGCTTAACCCCTGGCTAGCAGATGAGTGTCAGAGTTGTTTTCATCATCTGGGCGTGCGGTGTTGAGTTGATCTGCACTTGTCAGGTAGCTGCCGGGTGAGAAAGTGATCTGGACTTTTCACAGCTTTTTCCATTTTTCACCATCAGGGTGAGTTTGAATTGAGACACATGCTGTTAGTAATAGCCTCATTTTTGTTTTAGCACTTTGTGCTAAGTACTTTATATTTATTTTCCCATTGCATCTCTACAGTCTCTTGTGGGATAAGTTTTTTATCCCTATTTTACAGATATGGAAACTGAGGCTCAGTAACTTGCTCATGCTCACACAACTAATAAGTAGCAGAGCTGGAGTTTGAACCTAAGGCATGTTAGAGTCTCACGTCCAAGCTCTTAACTCATTCCAGCCAAACTCTCTGAGAGCTGCCTGCCTCACCCCCAACCCCAGCACACACACAATACAGGCAAGATGAAGATACCTGTAGCTGGAACATCTATGACAATTGACCACAAGCTATTTGCCACCCATCAGTCAAAGCCTGTCTAAGACAGTGGGTCTCTGTGGATGGTGATTTTTTTGTCTCCCAGGGGACATTTAACAAAGTCTGGAGACATTTTTGGTTGTCACAACTGGAAGGATGCTATTGGCATCTAGTGGGCAGAGGCCAGGGATACTACTAACCATCCTGTAATACACAGCACACCCCCATCCCCTCCACAACAAAGACTCATGTGGCCCAAGTTGTCAGTGGTACTGCTGTTCAGAGCCACTGCTGTGAGATGGTTAGTCTTTAAGCGTCCCCTCCCCATCACCCTGAGACTGGCACTGTGCCATTTCTTGAGAGGAAGTGAGCACGTGGCGCTGATGGAACATGTTGCTGTTCCTTGTTGTCAGGGACTCATTGCCACTAGCTCCATTCTTTTTCTAGCCCTCACCTAGCCAGTTAATTTTCGGGGAGATGTAAAGGCCTATGCTAGTGTGTTTGAGGTTTATTTCTCATGTTGAATTAAAGATAGGAGAATGATCTCCTTCATCCCCTTACTCCTCCCAGAGATGCTTGGAGGTAGCTTTGCGGCAAACTGCCAGTTTTATATTCTCCCCCACTTGATGATATTTGAGTGCCTTCCATGTCCAGCACTGTTCAGGTGTGCAGGTCATGTCTGTGAACAAAGTGAAGATCCCTGCCGGGGTTCTCAGTTGCTGAGGCTTGCTAAGGATAGTACAGAAGCATGCGGGAAGCTTTGGACAAGACAGCGTGTGTGTCCTGCTCCGTGTGCTTTTTGTCCTCCCAACACAGAAGAATCAAAAAGCAAAGCTGCTGTCTGGATATTTCTAATCAAACCCTATCAATCAGTTTCAGATTACGATTATTTCTCTGTGAGTGGTGACCAGGAGGCAGATCAGCAGGAGTTTGACAAATCCTCCACCATTCCGAGAAACAGTGACATCAGCCAGTCCTACCGACGGATGTTCCAAGCCAAGCGTCCAGCCTCCACCGCTGGCCTCCCCACCACCCTCGGACCTGCTATGGTCACCCCAGGGGTTGCAACCATCCGCCGGACCCCTTCCACCAAGCCTTCTGTCCGCCGGGGCACTATCGGAGCTGGTCCCATCCCCATCAAGACACCCGTGATCCCTGTCAAGACCCCGACCGTCCCAGACCTCCCTGGGGTGTTGCCAGCCCCTCCAGATGGGCCAGAGGAGCGGGCTGAGCATAGCCCCGAGTCGCCATCTGTGGGTGAGGGCCCCCAAGGTGTCACCAGCATGCCCTCCTCAATGTGGAGTGGCCAAGCTTCCATCAACCCTCCACTTCCAGGCCCGAAGCCCAGTATCCCTGAGGAGCACAGGCAGGCGATTCCAGAAAGCGAGGCTGAAGACCAGGAAAGGGATCCCCCAAGTGCCACTGTCTCCCCAGGCCAGATTCCAGAGAGTGAGCCTGCAGACCTGAGCCCGAGAGATACTCCACAGGGAGAAGACATGCTGAACGCCATCCGAAGGGGCGTGAAACTGAAGAAGACCACGACAAATGATCGCTCGGCCCCTCGCTTCTCTTAGGCTCTCTTAGTCTCACAAGAAACGCCGCCAGTGGGGAATGAACTGTTTGATTAATAAAACCTAATTTGTCTTGATCCATTCCAATCTATAATCAAACAAAAGATTTTGTAGGCAACTCAGAATACAGCTCTTTTGAAAGTACTCAACACCTTTAGATAAGAATTAAAAGCAACATATGTAACTGACATAATCTTGATCTTTTAATTTGTAAATATTGACAATTTTCTTTCTGCACATTTTAATCTTAGTTTCCCTTTTGATTTTTCCGAAGGTGCCAAATTCCATTTAACTTTTTTACAAGTCTTTGTAAAATTTTAAATGCATAAGGGGGGGGGGTTGGGGTAGGGGAACCATGAAGTAGTTAATTTCAGAAAAGAATTTACTATACTTCACTCTCTTCTTTTTTTTCTGCAAGCTTTTGTAGATGCATTGTAGTAGTCTAGCTTAGAAGCAAATTCAAGTTATTTTAATGTACAAACAAAATGGGTAAGAGGTAAAACCCTCAGTTAAATATACTATGTTCTGAGGGAAAAAGCAGGAGTAACAATTGATGAGCAATATTCAGAGTGAAGTAAATCTGGAAATGGTAGACTGTGTTGGGATTGGGGGGAGGGCCATGGGAGGGGCACACTGTCAACATAGCCGATCCTGTCACATTTAAGAGTAGCCTCGTAGGTTGAATTTCTAGTAGCTTCATGGTAAATGCATCCGAATAAGCCATACTGGATTGCAGTGTTTGTTTCTGTAGGGTGTTTAAGGACTTCCTTTCTCCCACGATTCCTCTTGACTGCACACAGCACCCACCTCCAATCCCGTGCATGCTGCTGCCACTGGGTAGTTGTAGAATGCCCCACTTTAGTTTCTCGTTGATCGTACTCACTTTCATTGAATCCAAATACATCCAAAAGGGTAAGGCAGTTTAAAAAATGTGAAAACATTTTAAAATGATAGCAGGGAATTCTTAGATATAGCAAATGCCTTTTACTTAACTGTGCCCAGCAGGCTGGGTGCATTGAAAAGCCCAAATATTTTGAAAAAACTCGAGTGGATTTAACAAGGGTAACCAGCTTGGAGTCTAGCAACTTGCCAATGTGTTTACCAATTTGGGGGCTTGTTTTTCTTATCTTCCTTTAAATCAATAGCAGTTAATTGGCTTCATAGTAAACATTGAAGAGAGGAGGATTTGTTTATTGTCACTGGGAATCTGACCACTATCCTGTCCTTTTTTGTATTCTAGGTAATGTTTTTCGGAATGGATTTGTCTTTTCTTTTTTAAGTGGAAGTTAAATTTGTTATAATGCCCATCCCTTAAAGCCAACAGAGATTTGTGGATTTAAAGGGATCACCTTTGGAGAAGGCAACGGTGTTTAAAAAAGAAAGCAAGCCCTTAAGCAGTTGCATCAGTTGACAGGGCACATTTATGACCATACTTCTCAAGGAGGAGGAGTTTGGTGGGTCCCACACACCCTGCAGATTTCTGTTGGCTCGGATCCTCAATGACATAATCTTATGCTTTAATACATAACCGCATTGGATGTGAGAGTAACGTACCTGTATAGTCACTGTTCTATATATTAACATTTAACACTGCTGTGATTGCTCAAGGACATTTTATGTTATGGCTTTAAAGCAAAGGCATGATTATTAGAAACTATTTAAGCTTTTTTCTTTGAAAAACAAGCTCCTTTTACAGAATATAAGCAACAGTAGTGCCTGTGGTTTAGCCCACCAATCTTGATGACTAAAAGTAGCTGATGCATTGTGCATATGATGCTTGAGATGGTTTTTGCAAAAGCAGAAATCACTGCAAGGTAATCACAATAGATAAAAGTGGTATTTTAAACCTTTGAAATAAATGGATGTAACTGTACCTTGGTACAGCTTTTCACTTGTTTAGTTTTTAAACGTTAGTATAATCGGAATAAATATAAAATGTTGCCAAATTCAATGTAGAAAGAATGTGACAAGACACCTTGGGTAGTTCTGTTTGTGTTTTTGCATATTGTAAAAGCAGTGTCACAGCTAAAAATAAAGAAATCCTTTCTAAAGGTAAATTATTGTGGTTTAGTTGCTAGTTTGTACTGAGAGTTGACCTCTCCCTGTGCAGTTTTTTGTTCTAAATGTGTATAAATAACAATTGTGTAATGTGTCTCCCTTCTACATTGTAACAATTGCTTCAGCCCACGTTATAAATAAAGAACCACTAGAGAAAAATAAAGTTCTGTATTTCAAGTCTTGTTAAAATTCAGTTTGAGGGCTCAATCTAATGTTAGAAGATGGACTGAGACTCAAATTGAGCTTACTTGTAAAACTGACAAAATACTATTTTTGTGATGGTTGAGCCGTAAGAACACTAGTTGCCTGAACTGTTATTTGAGAACAGTTCCAATGAGTTACCGAGAACTAAAAGCATCCATTTGGGGTTGGCAGTTTTAAAAATTGCTTTACCTTAAAAACAAAAATGTCTTGAAACATTTAAAAGAGTTCTGCTACACCCTTACCTTTGAGTCTGCAGACAATCTAAAACTACGGTAGAGGAAGCAAAGCTGGAAAATTGGCTCTAAAATAAGTGTCACAGAAAGTTTCATTGTGGATTGGACATTTGAACCCCAACCATCTGAGGGAACTCCATCAACTCCATGCTTATTTGTTTGCTATGTGCTTCTTAGGGAGAATTGTCCTTTTAATAAAAACTAAAATCCTCCATTACTGGAATCTTTAGAAAACCAAAAAGGTGTTCTAAGACCTCAGTATTTCTCTCTTCAGCTTTGCATGTTCCTTTCAGTCACTATAGGTAATTAAGCCTTCAACTTGAAGGTTTGTTCACCTCAGTCTTCAGAGAATCTTGTATCTGGTTCTGCTAAGTTTTCCCTTACTGATAATGTGCTATTAATATGATTTCTTGAGGAAGAGAACAAATCTGTCTGACTACATTTGACATCATTTTCTTTACATGCAACAACTGATAAGAAAACAACGACAATGACATGTAATTTGGCATCATGGTAATCTTCAGAAGAACACATCAGTCAGACCAGACCATTTCAGTTATTTTTATTAGGGCAAGTGTGTATGTTCTGTAACTTATTTCACTTGCAAGCATGAACAGTGAGGTCTCCCTCTCTCTACACAGGCCGTTCCCTGGGTCTGGTCACAATATGCCACCACAGTGGGGGCAAATCACCTTCCTTTCGGGCAGGGGGCAAAGCTTCAGTCAGAGGACCACCAGGTGGGGTTTCCTCCTCCAGCTGCTTAACCTAGAAGGAGGCAAGGAAAGAACAATTACCAAAGGAGTCTCACTGACTATCTGTTAGTCTGTCTGCTACAGCAAAGTGTCAACTTTATTTATATGGGGTGTCATACACTACCTGATCTCAATATTGAAAAGTGTTTTTTACATATACCTGTACTCCTTTAAGGGTTTTCCCATTTTTTAAAACAGCAAAGCTAAAAAACTCTCCTACCCCTCTTATTATTTTGCTTAAAGCAAAACACGACAATTACCATTTCAATTCACCTTGTCATCGTTCTCCACCTCTCCCCCAGAAACATTTGTTTTTGTATCTCAGCTAAGTGTTCTCCAAAAGCACCATTAAGAAACTTCAGTTCATTATGTGTTGGAGATTATAATTGGAAAGTCCCCCTACATAGCAATCAGGACAAGAAATAACATGACATCACATGTAAAAATGTGCTCAGTTCTGCCCGATGGTGCTCAGCTACCCCCAGTTCTAGTGATCGCTGAGATGCGTGTCCTAGCATCACGCTAGGAAGAAGAGACCTAAGAGCTGAAGCTCCCTCCAGTATAATCCATTCTGGATTGTGGTTGCTTTGGGCCTCCAAACACATGTGCTGTTTAATAATGGTGAAGCAATGGAATAAGTAAAGGAGGAATGCACTTGAACAGAAGAATAATCATGGTGATCCACTGCAGAATGAACCTGCTGTTACCCGTGAATAAATATACTTGAAACTTCTAAATGCTGAGACATTTCTTACAAAACACTGTCTACTGTGATCACAATGACCTTCCTTCCACTCTACATTGGCCAAAGACTTCCAAAGGTCAGCATTCTGGACCTTATCACCAGAACAACTTCCAAAATCATTGAATTCAAATATCCTGCTATCCAACCACCCCCTGCCACACTTCCAGCTCATTTGCTTAAATACCCCCCTGAAATTCATAGAGATGAAACAAGTCAGAGATCCTCCCACCCAACCTGACCTTCCCCCTCTGCACCAGCCTCCTCTGTCTTCACTTCCTTTGTTTATCCAGCTCAGATTACATCATGACAATGGCTCCCTTGTGAATGACCTCAAGTTGTCACTTTCTCTGGGCAATGGACAAAACAAACTATTTACCTTCAAGCCTGCACCTGTACTACTTAACAGTGCTTAAGAGAAAAAAAAATACTGGAACAAACTGGTGTCATAACACATTCATTGTTCTCAACTCCAAATGGGCCTTCGCCACCACCTGGCCTGCTCCCCTCCCCAAGACTATCACACTTCTCCTGCATTCTTTAAACACACCGCACCCACTTCCTTTTAGCTTTTCCTCTTACTTCAATAAAAGATGAGAAGCTATCACACAGAAGTCTGTCATCTTTAACATTTCTAACCCTAATACATGTATATAAATCTTTTGTCCAATTATAGTGGAGACAGATTTTTCTCCTTTTCTTCCTTCTCTATACTTTCTTCTAAGGACTCCACATATCTCTCCATGGCTTTTAAAACAACTGAAAATGCAAAAGTTTCTGTTTCTAGGCAAAATTTCTCCTTGGAATTCCAAAACTGCCTACTGACATCTGCTTTTGATGTCTCGTATGAGTTTCAAACTTCACACTTTCAAAACAATGCCTGATTGTCCCTGATACCTATTCACATGGTCTGTGTCCCCAGTCTCCCTATCTCAATAACCACCACCAGATGTGAAAGCTTAATACCTGGAAACCACGCTGGATTCCTCCCTGCCCCTCACCTGTCCCTGACATGCAATCGTAATCAAGTTTTACATCCCTCCAAAAGACATCCTGAATCTAACTCCTTCTATATCTACTGTGTCCACCCCACTGCTGGTCATTATAAACCTTTTTTGACTGAACTACTACAATAATTTCAGATTGGTCTATTCCTCCTCCTGCCCTCTCCAATATATTCTTCACACTATAGCAAGACTGAGCTTTTAAAAATGTTAACTCTGGCCATCATAACACGACTAAAAAATGCACAAGGCTCTAGTGGAGAGGAAGGTTAAGGGGTAGCAGGGTACATCAAGAAGGTCAGGCGAAGGAGAGAAACAAAATCAGAGAAGAGAAAAGCCAAAAAGAACCGGAAATGCATTTTAACCTATTTGTAAGATGGTTGTAAATGTTAAATTGAGCACGCTCAGAAATTAAAATATATCTGAGAAGCAAGGGGCCAGAATAAGTGTCATTACTGGAATCTGGACCTCTGCGTGTGGGAGGTAAAACCTGACTCCGTCCATGTGGCCAAGCTATATGGTCAAGGGCAAGTAAGACGCACCTCTCGCTCCCAGCTTTCCCTCCGCAGTTTCTTCCATTTCTCTCTCTTGGCAAAGTAATCAGGGTACATTGCCTTCTCAGAAGGATGCCAGTAATCTAAGCACCACTCTGGAACCTGTTAGGAGAGGAAACCATGGTGTCATTCCACAGCATACATTACATGTCACTGACAGAATCATAACCATTTTGCAATTATTAGGCTGTTTCTAACTCTAAGCAATGCACAGCAGGGGACAAGCAGAAACCAAAGAAAGAGCCTATGGCTGAAAAATAGCAGCAGCATCAGTCCAAAGAGAACTGGATCATTCCTCCTCTGCCTGCCTTTTCTAAAAAAATATCCAGAGTGGTTTATGTTACTTGTAACTATTACTTACAGAAATACTAAGCACCAATCCAAGTTGGTTAACCTTAAAGTCCTAAAATGAGTTACTTACCCAGTAATAACTTCGCTCTGCCAAAAAGTATACTGGAAGAACTTGAGCTGAATTTGAAAGAAAATCTTAATGTGTAAGACAGAGAAAACTGATACCTGAAAAAAAGTACAGGCATACCTTGCAGATACTGTGTTTTCAGTTCCAGATCACTGCAATAAAGTGAGTATCACAATAAAGCAAGTCATACAAATATTTTGATTTCTCAGTACATACAAAGGTTTTATTTACACTATACTATAGTCTATTAAGTGTGCAATAGCATTATATCTTAAAAAATGCACACAATTTAAAAATACATTATTGCTAAAAACTGCTAACAATCATTTGAACCTTTTGCGAATCATAATCTTTTTGCCGATAATCTTTTTACATCAATGGTGATGGCTGCTGACTGATAAGGGTGGTGGTTGCTGAGAGTTGGGGTGGTTGTGGCAATTTCTTAAAATATGACAATGAAGTCTGCTACATCAACTGACTCTTCCTTTCGCACAAGATTTCTCTGTAGCATGTGATACTGTTTGATAGCATTTTATCCACAAGAGAACCTCTTAAAATTGGAGTTAATTCCTTTCAAGCCCTGCCACTGCTTTATCAACTAAGTTTATGTACTACTGTAATTACTCTGTTGTTATTTCAACAATGTTCAGAGAATCTTCACCAGGAAATCCATTTCAAGAAACCACTTTGTTTACCCATCCATAAGAAGCAACTCCTAATACATTCACGTTTTATCATGAGATTCAGTCACATCTTCACACTCCACTTCTAATTCTACTTCTCCTGCTATTTCTACCACATTTGCAGTTGCTTCCTCTACTGAAGCCTTGAACCCCTCAAAGTCATCCACGAGGGCAACTTCTTCCAAACTCCTGTTAATGTTGAAATTTTGAACTCCTCCCATGAGTCAAATATGTTGTAAACGGCATGTAGAATGGCAAAACTTTCCCAGAAGGTTTTCAATTTATTTTGCCCAGATCCATCAGAAGAATCCCCATCTATAGCAGCTATGGCCCTGTGAAACGTATTTCTTAAATAATAAGACAAGTGGAAATTACTCCTTGATCTGTGGGCTGCAGAATGCATGTTGTCTTAGCCATGAAAACAACATTAATCTCCTTTTACATCTCCATTAGAGCTCTTGAGTGACTAGGTGCATTATCAGTGAGCAGTAATAAAAGGAATCTTTTTTTCTGAGTGGAGGGCTCAACAGTTGGCTTAAAATATTCAGTGAACCATGCTGTATATAGATGTGCTGTCATCCAGATTTTGTTGTTCCATTTATAGAGCACAGGCAGAGTAGATTTAGTATAATTCTTAAGAGCCCTAGGATTTTTGGAATGGTAAACGAACACTAGCTTCAACTTAAAGTCATCAGCTGCATTAGCTCCTAACAAGAGAGTCAGCCTAGTTTTTGAGGTTTGAAGCCAGGCACTGACTTCTCTTTAGCTAAGAAAGTCCCCTAGGTGGCGTCTTCTTCAAATAAAAGGTTATTTCATCTACAACGAAAATTTGTTAGTGTAGCCACCTTCATCCATTATCTTAGCTGGATCTTCTGGCTAACTTGCTGCAGCTACTGTATCGGCACTTGCTGCTTCACCTTGCACTTTTATAATTTTATGCTTCTTTCCTTAAACCTCATGAACCAAACTCTACTAGCTTCAAACTTTTCTTCTGCAGCCTCCTCACCTTTCTTAGCCTTCACAGAATTGAAGAGAGTTAGGGCCTGGCTTTGGATTACACTTTGGCTTAACGGGATGTTTGGCTGGTTTGATCGCTATGTATCCAGACCACTCAAACTTTCTTCATATCAACAATAAGGCTACTTCACTTCTTATCATTTGTGTTTACTGGAAAAGCACTTTTAATTTCCTTCAAAAACTTTTCCTTTGCATTCACAACTTGGCTAACTATTTGGCACAAGAGGCCTAGCTTTCTGCATATCTTAGCTTTTGCCATGACTTCCTCCCTAAGCTTAATCACTTCTAGCTTTTGATTTAAAGTGAGAGACGTATGACTCTTCTCTTCCTTTGAACACTTTGAGGACATTATAGGGTTTTTAATTGGCCTAATTTCAATACTGATATGTCTCAGGGAATAGGAAGCCCTGGGGAGAGGGAGAGAGAGAAGGCAACAACTGGGTGGTGTAGTTGTCAGAACACACACAATATTTATCAATTAAGCCCACTGTCTTATATGGGCATGGTCTGCGGTGCCCCAAAACAATAGTAATATCAAAGATGAATGATCACAGATCACCATAATAGAATGAAAAAGTATGAAATATTAGTACTGAGAGAATTGCTAAAATGTGACACACAGACACAAAGGGAGCACATGCTATTGAAAAAATAGTGCTGATAGACTTGCTTGACACAGGGTTCCCACAAACCTTCAATTTGTAAAAAGTTAGTATCTGCAAAGCACAATAAAGTACCATAAAATGAGGTATGCCTGTAGTATCTAACAACTGTTAGAAAAGAAATCTCATAGCTACCCCTCAAAGGGCAAGTGGTTTATAAGGCTCTCAGAAGCCAGCTGCCACTATAATCTTCACCTACCTTATAGCACTCGTATCTCTCATAGGAGGTACCCCCAGGAGAGTCAGGGAAGATATATGGCTGTGGATGCTGACGGAACCAGAATTCTTCCTCCGCCTCCCTCAGCAGCTGGGTGGCCTTCCTCATATCCTTTTCATTCTTATGTTCTTCAAACCGGGCTCTCATCAAACAAGCAAAGTACCGGTATTTATCCCTTAAACCAAAATGATTCTGGAGATTAGAAATGCTATCTACTGAAGTGGGCAGTATTACTGTCTGACAGGAGGCTGCACTCCTACTAATACCTTCTGGATGCATATGGAACATCCTGGCACCACCCCCAACCCTGTCAATAGAGCAGCCATATCATTATGACTGCTTCCTCTGCAGCCTGCCAACATCAGCAACAAAAAAATATTGTATTATTAATAAGTACAGCCTAACCATTTTTCTCCTCTCCTCCAACAAGGGAATGATGATTTAAACAAAAAAGGAAAAAGAGAATTAGCAGTAAGACAAAAGCTACAGCCTCTGGACTATTCAGTGACAACTTACTCCATTTCTTTCTATCTTGTGTTAGGCACTGTGCTGAATTTTGAAGATACCAAAGATGATAAGAAAGGAGGTGTTATATGGTACAAACAATATTGCTCAAATCATACAGAGCTGGGTTTGAATCCTGACTGACACTAGCCATGTGACCTTAGGCAAGCTGCTGTCAGGTTCTGAAGAAAATGTGAGGACAGATCAGTTATGAGGCTTTGACAATAATCCAGACGACAGATACAAGGACATGAAGCTGGCAGCGGTGGTGGTGACAGAATGGAGACAGAAGAGAGACATTTAGATTACCAAGTTATGAGACTCTGAAGTCAGACTGCATGGGCCTGCATCTTAGCTCTGCCATTAGCTGTGTAATCTGGGATAAATGTCTTTTGGCCATGGGTTCCTCCTCTATAAAACAGTGTTAACAACAATGTCTATATACCTTGGGGTTGACGCTGACTTACAGCTAAAAAACATAAACACCACTAAACACATTTCACAAAGTGCTTGGTATATCCCAAGTGCTCAATAATGTCAGTTACTAATATTATCGCACTGGAAAGAGAATTTACAAAACTCAGTGTCCAATTATACATGGTATATGTGTGTTATTGGCAGAGGAGTAAGTGGTAAAAATT
This sequence comes from Lepilemur ruficaudatus, assembly GCA_963574885.1. Lineage (NCBI taxonomy): Eukaryota > Metazoa > Chordata > Mammalia > Primates > Lepilemuridae > Lepilemur > Lepilemur ruficaudatus. Next base: position 578 of record CAUYRT010064994.1, on the reverse strand, counting down.
CTGAGACTTAAAGCTTAGTAACTGAATTGCTAATAGGGCATTAGCTAAAGCAGGGAATTTGGGAAGAGAATCAGAATGGGGGATTGAAAAGAAGATGAGTTTGTTTTAAAGAATTTAGACAAACTGAGTTTCAGAGAACAGTAGGTGATCTAATAAATAATTGGAACTACAGCTCTAGAGACACGAGCATAGGTGGCAACGCAAGTCCCAGCATTAAACAAGGCTGCCCAAAGTACATACAGCAATACAGAGGGCCTGGGATGAAGCTGTGGAGAACAGGTAGCACTGTGAGGGCAAATGGAGGAAGTAATTCAAGCAAGAAAAATGTCAGATTTTAAAAATGCTGGGCCAGTGCTGTCATAGTAGCTCATTTTATCATTTTCTCCAGGGCTAGGGACTTCAATATTCCCAGCTGTAGTTCAGGATTACCAGAATTCTTTTTTTTTTTTTTTTTTTTTTGAGACAGAGTCTCACTTTGTTGCCCACAGCCAGAGTGCCGTGGCGTTAGCCTAGCTCACAGCAACCTCAAACTCCTGGGCTCAAGTGATCCTTCTGCCTCAGCCTCTCAAGTAGCTGGG